>PISX010006494.1:0-96994 GCA_004024625.1 Mellivora capensis | reverse complement strand
AGTGAAATAAGTCAATCAGAGAAAGACAACTATCATATGATCTCCCTGATATGAGGAAGTGGAGATGCAACATGGGGGACTAGGGGGGCAGAAAAAGAAGAAAAGAAACAAGATGGGATTGGGAGGGAGACAAACCATAAGTGACTCTTAATCTCACAAAACAAACTGAGGGTTGCTGGGGGTCGGGGGTCGGGAAAGGGGGGTGGGGTAATGGACATTGGGGAGCGTATGTGCTATGGTTAGTGCTGTGAAGTGTATAAACCTGGCGATTCACAGACATGTACCCCTGGGGATAAAAATTTGTTTATAAAAAATAAAAATTAAAAAACAAAAACAAAAACAAAAAAAATTTAAAAAAAATTTAAAAAAATAAATAAATAAAAGAAGTTTTGAAATCTGTAGAAATATAATAGATCTCACGATAATAAAAAGAGAGTCGAAAGTTAATATTCTTTAAATTCCAGAGGGAAGGAGGGACGGAAGGAGAAGGAAAAGGAAGGAAGGAGGAAAGGAGGGGGGAAGAAGGAAGGAAGGAAGGGAGGAAGAAAGAAAAAAAGGAAGGAAAGAGGGAGGGAAGGAAAAACCAGGGCTGATACATAAACTTCTCCAGTATTTGTACAGAATTTTAAAAAGGTGAAAGTTGTAAATCTTGGTCACCCAAAATTACTCTGAGGTAAGGTCAATTTTAAGGCATTTTTACTTAGAGCTCTGGTGAGATGTCCCAAGCAGCATAAGCAAGAAATCACATTTGGCAGAGTGGATAATCCACTGAACATGCCACAGGATCCTTGCTGCTGTGCAGCCACAACCAGCAACGGCAGGCCACTGGTCCTTGGGGTGTGGCCTGGGAGCTGGGAAGCTCCGGCCTGACAGCCTTGAGTTGGGAGCAGGTGTAGGGCTGAGGTCCCCAGGGGTGAGTGCAGACAGCTGCCCCGGCCACATCCCTGTGGGACAAGGTACATGGACACAGCAGATTGGCAGCGCACTTCTTACAACATTTCCCAGGATCGGGCCGTAGTCTCATTTCCTAGCAAAATCCTTCAACGTTGTCATATTCTAAAAAAAAATCCAGACCCCCTCTGAGGCAGCGGGGCCATGGGGGACCACCTCCCCCTACTGAACATCCCCAGCCCCGGGAGCATGACTAAAGTCCTGTCAGGGACCCCATCACTCCTTCAACTTGTCACATCCTGTCACCCCTGGGCTTGGCTTTGCTAGTTCGCAAGAGTGGGTGGTCCTTGAACTTCTCACGATTCTCCATCTCTGCCTCTCCTCACTGAAAATGCCATGGACCTTCTTTTCTCCCTCTCTTCCGACTTTCCTGTTTTTCTCTTAAATCTCAAAAAAACTGGAAAACTTAAACCTGGAGGCTCGTTCTTGGGTTTGACACACTAAACAAATGAACGGTTTCCCACTGATGAATCACCTTTCCGGCCCCTCGGAAATACAGGTTAGTTACACGAGAGGAGGTCTGCCGGTCGGGGCGGGAGGCCGTCGCTCAGGTACCGGGGAGCCCCGGGTGATGAGGCCATCCGCTGCAGGGATCCAGCTGCATAAAATCAGGGCCGCATGTGAGCTGTCACAGGACGACCTCCTGAATGCAATTCGGGAGAAGCGACACACCGCCATCACTCATGTTAGTGCCTCTTCGGGCAACGATGTTGTTTGAAATAATCGACCAACTCATCAAAGGCAACATCGGACTTGGGGTGGGATGGGGTGGGGACGAAGGTGCTTTTTCAGGACTAGTGAGCGCAATGACATTTCTGTTTACCATTTGTCAGCTTTAAAGAGTCAATACGTGTTTGCAGTGACTTCCAAATTTTGAGGTGCGATTTCACTTGTAAGGATATGCAATTTTTAAGATTGATGGAGAGGGTGTTTCTTCCGCAAACACTCAGCTTTGATAATTATCGGGAGAACGATTCGTTCTGTCTCAGAAGTTAAGTGCATGATAAATGGAATGCCTCTTAGGGCTTGCAATTTCCGAAATGTAAAGAATGCCCGTTTCTTTGATAATCACCTCAAATCCATTAACAATAACTGTAAGCATTTCGGGGCAGCAGGTCGGTTATAACTGTGCATCTAGA
Organism: Mellivora capensis; assembly: GCA_004024625.1. Taxonomy (NCBI): domain Eukaryota; kingdom Metazoa; phylum Chordata; class Mammalia; order Carnivora; family Mustelidae; genus Mellivora; species Mellivora capensis. The sequence continues at coordinate 94,904 of PISX010006494.1, read as the reverse complement.
ATAGTATGACATCTACATTAATTTCTTTTTCTTCATTCTCAAAGCAGATGTCACAAAACCCAGAATCATTTCCAGGTTTCCTGTGACCCTCCCCAGACGCCCCAGGCAGGTAACAGCTACTGGGATCAGCAAGCTCTCCCCTCTGCCATCCTGAAACCCAGCGGGAACCTGGAATCCAAGGAATGTGTTTGCATTATCCAAGAGCTCTGGCTTTACCACGAGGTCCCCGCTGGGATTCCATTCTGGTGAGTTGACCGAAGGCATCTCCTGTGACTCGTTGCTCTGTTCCCACAATCCGCTTGAGAACTGGTTTATGTTACGGGGAGCGTTGGGAGCCCCCTGGGGTCTCTGAGAATCGACCATCAAAACTGAGATAAACACGTCTGGAGTGAGCACACTGTCCCCGAACACTTGAGCGCAGGGAGTCAAGAGATCAGCAAAGCCTTTCTGATTTTCCAAATGAGCCCACGGGAAAGGTCATCTCCCAGTCACTCTGGGAAATGTGCCTGCCTGTGATCCCGTTCACAGCTCCTGGAACCGGCCGGTCCTGCCCCGGCGCTTCATGAAGCCTGGTGCCGTTGAAAGAACACGGCTTGGGTGGACGTCCTTTCCTGGGACCCATCTCATTCCAGAAACGCACAGACCTGTACTTCAGCCCTTCTGTGTGTTTCCTCCTCCAGCCAGAGCACAACCGGGACCACTGGGAGAGAGCGATCGAAGCAAGCAGGCCACACACCTGTCCTGGGCCCCAGACACCTGTTCGCTGGGACCCACTGGCTCCTGTGAGTGACTCTTCTTTCATGGAGACTTATTTGAAAATGGAGTCTAAAAGCCCCCCTGTAAGACATCTCCCCCAAACGAACCACGTTTTGGTCCATTTCCCACCTGTGCGACGGCCACCAGCCCGTGTGTCTGGGAAAGTCATTCATTCTGAACCAGGGAGGCTTGGCTGTGTTGACTAATTTTCTAGCAAGAAGATGAAACCATGTTGTCTAGGGAATGGGATAGGAGTAGAGGGGCTTGGGAAGTGGGAATTTTATTCTTGCTCCCACACTAATTCTCCTGCGACCTCAGCCAAACCCTATGAGTTGTTACTATCTGCAGAAGATCAGGGACAGGCCCTTCCCTCCCCCAGGAGCGTCCTGGGGATTAATTAGGCAGCTCATTTGAGATTCAAAGTGCTGGGAGCCCACAGGAAAAGTGACTGGAGAACAAAGGGGTCTCACAGGCATCCTAGCAGCCGGGGACCACACCAAACACACTGGCAGGAATCCATTAGGCTGCTCACCGGATTTGTTAATTAACTGGGATGAGGAAGTCATTATGGCCAGGAGGGGTTAATGGAAAGCTTGAACTTGCTCAAATCGCCCCATAGAGGTGTAAATCCAGGGCTCCTTTGTTCTGAAAGAGGGCCAGGCCCTCCAGCCTCCAGCTAACCTGGGAGTGCTTCTGGCCCTTCCAGCACCTTCTAGGAACCCCAAGGAAGTCCTTGGGAGCTTGGACAGTTTTTCAATGAAAGGTGAAATCCAATTCTCCCTGTCAGAAGGAAAAACTCTTCTTAAAAAAAATAAAAAAGAAGAGAACAAGCTAACTAGTACTCCTTGAGTCATTCTTTCACGGAAACATTCCCTCTGGCACTCAAGCTGCGGCACTGTGTGAGCCCTCGCTCACATGCACACATTCAAGCTTGCACAATCGTGTGCACACCCACACTTATGCGCACACACCCCTGCTCACACTCATGCACACGCTCGCTCACGCACTCACAAGTACATTCACTCACATATACATGCCCATGCTCACTCATGCACGTGCACACACATGCTCCCAAGTGCACACTCACATGCCCACATGCTCGCTCACACTTATGAACACTCAAACACACTCGCACACTCACATTCGTACTCACACATGCCAACTCACACACATGCTCACGTGTTCACACACGCACACTTATACACTCACACGTACACACACTCACATGCCCACAGTCACAACTCTCACTCACACGCACATGCTCACACTCACACACCTGTTTGCACTCAGGCCCACACACCCGTACACAAACACACAGATCTGCTCACGCACACAGGCACGCTCACACTTAGACACAGGTGCACAGACATGCTCACACATTCACACACACGCACTCGTTCACACACACTCAAATAAGGAGTCTAGCACGAAACCAGAAGAACACCCTGGGAGGATCCCCAAGAAGTCCTCAGCCAGCCTGGGGCGGGCGGGGACGGGGTGGCGGGGGCGGGGGGCAAATGTGAAGGGTGAAGGACGCCGGAAGAATGAAACAGATCTGGAATTTCTGGAGCACGGTCAGCTTTGCAAGAGAAGCCTGGAGGAATCCAAACCAGTTTGTCTTTTTGTTGAAGGCAGGTATTTTGTTGAAGGCAGGTATCTTTGCGGAGCCAATTCCGGAAGGATTCCTGGGGGAGGGAGGGGTACTGATAAAGATCCAGAGGACAGCATTCCTGGGCCAGCTCCCACCACCCCCAGGGGAGCCCAGAGCCCGGGGTGGGTCAGATGCACTTACAACTCTGACTCCTCTAACCGGCTTCTACCGAGGAGCCTGTCTGAGTAGCGCTGGGTACAGACAGCCAGTGTGAAAACCGTGTTCACGGACCCTTCAGGGCCCTGCACTCCCGCTTGCTCCCTCCCAGGAGCCAGGTACAGACATCAGAGAGCGGCAAGGACAACTGACTCTGAAGCAGGACGGAAATATGGGGGAAGGAGCCCGTTCCAGGAGGAGCAAAAGTGCATCCTTCTCCATTGTTCCTCTGGCTTCTCCGGTCCCGGAAGGCAGCACCGGCATCCTCACAAGGAAGACGCACCCTGGCGAATCATGGAGACAGCTCTGTTCCCGAGGCCGCTTTCACCCAGAGGACATTTTCTGTCTACACCAGAGAGCTCTCCAGAGAGGAAGGACTGTTTTCAGAATTACTGCCGCCGGCAGGAAGAACACAGAGCTGGGGGTGTTGCGCACCCTCTCTGGTCTTGGAATTTCTGAGTTGGGAGCAGCCAGAGCCTGTCAGGTGTTGGGGGTGTGGAGGGGGTGTACCTGCCTATTTAGGGTAAATGAGGTATTGCTGGACCAGCCTCTGTGTCTTAGGACGGGAAGGCCCCTGGGCAGAGATCCTTGGGGGAGGCTGACTTTCCAAGAGAGGATCATGGGAAGCCACATTTCAGGGCTCCCTCCCTCCTTCCAGCTCAGCAAGACCAGAAAATGCAAATTTAAAGACTAAAAAAAAACAAATGTCTAGAGGAAGGGGTACCCCGTGGGACAGCATGACTTGTGCAAACGTAAACACGGAAGTTGTCTAACTTTAGAAAGTGGTTAGGCCCTCCCAGGGTCTCAGGATCCCACCCCTGCGGCCGCCCCTCCTGGCTCACTTACCATCTATCTCTTCTCTTTTGTCCTTGGCCCTTGGATCATCAACCATGGGAAAGGGGAGAAGAATCCTCCTATATCCAAGCCCAAATACAGCCCCAAGGGGTACTGAAGGAGGTTGAGAAAAGGGCAGAAGCAGGCGGGCCCCTCAGACCTCCCCCTACCCAGCCCAAGGCAGGTGCAGACCCTTCCCATTCCCGAGGAACCACACATCCTTACCATCCTTAACTCAGAGAATGGGAACCAGCTAAGTCTGCTCGTGCCCCTCCCACCCTGGACCTGTCCTGTTCGTCCAGCACTGCCCCACGCCTCGTCCAGCCATGGTCAACGCTCACCGCCTCCCTTCTCCCGCTTACGTATCACGGAACTCGCATTACTCATATTCAATAAATGTGTGTGCTTTTCCCTGTGAACCTGTCTCTGTCAGCCAGGGCCCCCGAGAGGGGTGAGGACAACATTTTCCTGTCCTGCCCCTGCCGCGGGTGTGAGCTGCTCCCTCTCGGACCTCCCGGGCTCCGTATGTCCCTCAACATGGGACACTCAGGGCTCCGCAGGCCCTGGCCTTCCGGGTGCGGCCTGCCCTCAAGAGAGAGTCCTGGGGGGCTCACTGTGTCTGAGTCAGCCTCAGTGGGACCCTGGAGCAGACTCAGTACCCTTGGTTGCCCGGCTCTGGGCGCTGTGCCGGAGGACCCTTCCCTCCCCCACTTCTGGGCCAGCTCTTCCGGCGCCGCTCTGGAAGCCAAGGAAGGACTGAGAGCCACTTTTCCGGAAGAACATTGAAAACAACCCCGTAGCCCTCTCCGAAAGTTTTCTCACCTCCAGAAGTGTTCAGGGTGACTTGGAGGCCTGATGGCTGGGCCCAGGGCCCAAGACTCGCTACAGACCCCAGGAAGCTCTGAGTCCTGTGCGGGTCAGCGTGTTCACCTGGAAGCCTGTGGGGGTGTGAGCACCTCCTTCTCACTGCTGCCTACAACAACGGGAAGCACCCACAGACCCGGACTACCGTCCTTCACCCCCCCCAGTAACGGGAGTGCAAGGGCAGAACGTCAGACAAGCTGTCATGGACGATGTCCCAGGACTTTGATCTCTGACGTTTTACGATTATTTTTACCGCCGGCAGGAAGCGTAGCATCAGTTTTCATTCTGCAAACATGGGCGGCCGTAGTACTGGATCTTAGTCCCTTTTCCTCTTATGTTAGTATTTTGACATGGAGCTGTCAGCCTCGCAAGGCAGGACCGAGGCAGGAGGTCAGGTGGAGAAGGCACAGTGACCCGGCAGACGTCTGTGTCCCCCAGATTTGGTAATACAGGGACAGCCTGTCCTCAGGCACATCAGACGGAACGAGGTCCTGATCCCTCAAAGGAATTTACGAAGGGTCTGAGCTTCGTTCTGTTGCTGTGACCAGAGTGGAGGGGATGGTCATTGAGGGGTGACAAGGGACGGGTGGCTTCGCCAGGCAGAGATGCAGCTGAGAGCCAGGACCCCGCCAGTGGGGGAGAGAGCAGGGCTTAGATAACCCGTGGAGGGTTATCTCATATCAGTGCTGCTAGATAAAACGCAGGCAGCCGGGTAAGTGTGAGTCAGATGCACGACCAGCACGAGCTTAAGTGTGTCCAAGTGTTACATGTTGTGTACCTACCCCACCCAATCGGTTCTGTTTCTCCAGAGAATCATTAACCCTGGAGACTGTGAGACTGTGGGGCTCTCATGTCCAACGTCATGCTGTTGTCTAGGGGGCTGGAGACCCATCCAACTGCTGATGTTGCTGTTTGAGTCCGCCGGCAGAATTCCCGCCTCCTGGCTTTTTCTCTCAGAGCCTTCAACTGATTAGACAAGGCCCACCTACATGGAGGAGGATAAGCTGTTTTATTCAAAGTCTACTGATTTAAATGCTAATCTCATCTTAAAAATACGCTCACAGAGACATCTAGAATAATGCTGGACTAGAGGTCTGGGCACTGTAGCACAGCTAAGTTGACACATGGAATTAATTATCACATTAGGAAAGATAGCTCACGGAGCCCCGTGTTTGAAAATCTTTGCAGCGATTTGCAGCACATTCGTGGGAATCTGATCCCAGACATGTTGAGTCATAAAGAAAAACAGCAAACATACGGTGCAGCTATCAGAAGTGCTCTGGGCATATGCCTCATGGATGAGGAAATCTGTTTTTTTTAAAGAATGGGTCACCTAGAGATGTTTTGTTTTGCTTTGCTTTTTCCTCCTTCTTCTTTGTTTGAAAGGGCAGAGCTTTCTGGAGCTGAAATTGGAAGTCTCCTATCGCTACAGACAAAAAAAGTCACTGTAGCCAACTCTTTTGGCCATGGAGGCATTTGGGGCCTCCCATTCGAAGGCTAAGTTGAGCTCAGCCATCTTCCCTGTGCGAAGGTGACAGCTCAGTCCAGGTGGACCTCTGGGGACTGTTCACGACAAGAGATGTCCACTGAAGGTACCGCAGTATTAGGATGTTGATGATCTAGAACCCCGAGAAGCTGTGTGCAGAGGGGAAGCCTCCTGCACACTTAATGGAGGGACTGGGCTTGCTGGGAGCAGGGCAGGCCATGAAGTCCCTGCACTCACTGCTGCTGCTCTCCTGTGCCCACGTAGCTTGCAGCCCCTGCAAGGCGTCCTCGGAATCGGCCTATGGCACAGTAAATCCATTCAGGAGAAGACAGTGAAAACCTCAAAGCAAGGCTGTTTCCTCTAAAAAATCCTCAGTGAGAAAGGGGAAGTTTGAACAGTTAGCGGGGAGAGCATCTGCTCTGCCCCAGGCTTTGTTTTTTTTTCGCCTTCCTTGGAGACTGAGAAAAACTTTGTCCTTAGCTTCCAGAGGGAGACAATGGGGCCTTATTTCCCAGAGCCGTGGGTGGGAAATGGGAGTGTTTGAATCCAACCAGAGCTGGCTCTAAGAAACCTTCCCAGTGGACGGCGTGCGCTCCATCCCAAATAATCCACGTGAGGAAATTTCCCGGACCATTTCCATTCTTGTCTTATGCGACCAGAAAGGCTTCTGTCTAAAAGGCTTTAGACAAATGACCATCCCCCTGGGTTCTCACCGTATTCCCAGGCACACACGCAAATAACAGTGAACCTGGCAGGAAGCGTTTTATTCTTCCTTCTCGTGTTCACCGTGGGCCGGACACTGCTGGAGAAACCGGCACATACTAACTCCTTTAATCCTCACGCCCACATGGCATCTGGCCCCAGAGCGGACTCTATTTCCCACGGGAAAGCATTGTTTGGGGACATTTCAAAACGATGACTGACATACAAAACAAAATGTCCTAGGACGCTTTAAAAAAAGTGTCTTCACAGAACTCATCTCATTTTCCTCCCATTACTGCCTGTGAGCTAAAGCTTCCCTTTCCTTCGTCCCATCCGGGGGAAGGAGGAGGGAGAGCAGCCTGGGAGGGTGGGGGGGTCAGAAATCTGGTCCCCCACTGAGCGTCAAAGTCTTCCCAGACTCACAAGCCAAACAGCAGCCCCTCACCTTTCCCCCGGAAACCCACCTCATCGGTGATGACCATTCGCCTTCTGGTCTCCCGGTCTCAAAACCCAACCATCAGCTTTGCTCACCTCTCTCCTTCTCCCTCTTGCATCCAAACCGGGCTCTCGGCGTGTCGTCTGGAAGGCACGTGTACCACGGGGAAATGGCGGTCCCCCAGCAGGACCGCACAGTCATGGGAAGACCAAGATGGTCCGGAGGGCATGGTTTTGTCATCTCATGCAGGGGATACGGCCAGGACATGCGTCGTGATGAGTCAGGGTAAGAGGCGACAGGGACACGAGAGAGGGACGGCGTCTGAGACCCTCACTGGATGTGGTCACGGGGAAATGGCGGTCCCCCAGCAGGACCGCACAGTCATGGGAAGACCAAGATGGTCCGGAGGGCATGGTTTTGTCATCTCATGCAGGGGATACGGCCAGGACATGCGTCGTGATGAGTCAGGGTAAGAGGCGACAGGGACACGAGAGAGGGACGGCGTCTGAGACCCTCACTGGATGTGGTCTCGGAGCAGGACACGCTCACCTCCGTGCTGCTGAGACATTGCAAAGCAGAGCTCACACGGGAGATCGCATCACCGGTGGTGGTAGAGCTGGGCTGGGAGGAGCAGAAAACCCGAGGAAGCAAGTTACAGCTTATTTGGAATTGGTTTGATGTCACGGAAAGCCCAAGGTTGATTCGGTGGCTATGAGACGCCGAGATGGCCCCGGGCGGTTCCATTTTGCTGCGAAGCCCTTTTTAGGAGGTCACTTTATCTTCGGACGGTCGCAAGATGGTTGTTCCTCTGTCAGATAGTCTTCTGACAGGGCAAAAGGGACAAAGGCCAAGTGTGATCTTTCAAATCCCCCAAAAGAGTCTGGAGGCCAGGGAGCCCCTTCAACCAGGCCTCATGTCATGGTGACCACTGCAGTCGGGCGACATGACGCCCACCCAGATGAAACTGGGTTCTCTTGGGAAGGACCCAGAAGGTGACCCTAGATGGTGTATTTCTGCTCTTACCATGAGCTCTGCTCTCCCAGCACCGACCGCCTCAGATGCCATCTAACGGGGCTTCTTGGAAGCCTCCTTTCTTCTTGAATTACCTGCTGGCGGCTTCCAGGACAGCACACGCTGCTGGGATTTATTCCACTTTTGTTCCTCCTCTGTCTCTTCTGCAGGCTTCTCCTCCGCTGCCTGACCCTGTGGTCGCCTTTCCGGTGTTCCCGCACCCGGGGCAGGGCGCTGGCTCCCCTCTGCTCCTGCAAGGCCGACCCCAGGCTTCGAGCAACAGCACCACAAGTCACCAGCTGCCCCAAAAGGGAAAAGTTGGGAGACGGGTAGTTACGGACCCTGGTGTGGAGGCTTAGAGGGACCACCGCCGAGAGGTCTCCAGCGTCCTTGGCCTTCCCTTTCCCGTGTCAAGATGACTCTTGCCACTGCGGAGAGAGTGACCGTCTGTACTCCTCAGCTTGGATTTCAGTGTCCTCCCTATTTGTCTCCATTCTTCTGAGTTGATCCTAACTGCACACACCGCTTGTACCCTCCCTGGTCCTGAGCACGGGGTCACTGAGCCATGCCTGCCTGATGCTTCGTCATCACGGTGCAAGGGGGACGTGAGGGCACTGCTGCCCCTCCCATGTCCACGCCAGCCCCTGGAGTGCTTCTTGCACCACTTTGTGGAAATAACCCTTCTCCTCAAGCACCAATCTGCTCATGTGATCCCTGAGGGTATGAACACCTTTCCTTTACCCCAGGGGAGGACTAAAACTGCAACCTTGTTCCACTGACCCTACCTTCCTCTCCAAAGACTTCTCCCAGAGCCCCCCATGGCATCTCCTCCGCCCACACCCCACTTGTCAGCTGTCTCCTCTCCGGAGCACACGTGTCTTCGAACACAAGGCCCCATCCTTGAACACACTGTTTGTTTTTCTTCTCGGTGTCTTTTATTCAATCTGTTGGTTTTAGGCGGATGCTGAGCCCCAGCAGGAAGAAGTCTGTCCCGCCTGCCCCAGCCTGAGCGTGGGTCACCTGCGGCGGGCGCGGCGGCGGACGGGGCGTCTGTCCGGTTCCAGGCGCGGCCTCGGCAGCCTGCGTGTTGCCGGGTGAGGCCCGGGGCCCCCACCGCGGCTCCAGCCGTGAGTTCGCTCCCAGGGTTCGTGCGCAAAGGATGCATATTTTTTCCGACGTCCACATGTCTAAGGTCGGCCTTTCAGTCCACTTCATAGTGGCCTTTCATTCAACGGCGTCTTGTGTTGTCGCCAGGCCAAGCTTCGTTCACAGCCCAGGGAGTCGCGGTGCGTCTCGCACTTGGTAAAACCTCCGACTGGACGAACCGGATCGCGTGCGCTCGGGCGAACCCCTTGACCTTGCGCGGCCCACGCTGCTGGTCGGCGCCGCGTGCGACTCCCCAGGCTGCTGCGCTCGGCGTAAACCAGGGAAGACGACCGCGCGGGGCACGGCCGCCTTGGGCGCAGGTCCTGATCCCAGGGTCCTGGGATGGAGCCCCGCGTCCGGCTCCCGGCTCCGCGGGACCCTTCTTTCTCCCTCTGCCCTCCCCCCACTTGTCCTCTCTCTCTCTCTCTCTCTCTCTCTCTCTCTCTCTCTCTCTCTCTCTCCCTCTCTCTCTCTGTCAAATAAATAAAATTTAAAGAAGGAGGGGGAGAAGGACATTCCCTGCTCCTGTTCATCCTCCCATTACGTCTGTGCGCCCTGCCCCCCGCTGCCTGCGGCCGCACAGAGGCTCTCCTCTCGCCGGGCAGATGTCGTCAACCTCTCCGATGACATTCTGGGCATAGGAATCAACATTCAAATGCCAGCAGTTTTTGACCCAGCAGACTTACTGGCAGAAATTGACCTAAGGAAATAAAGAGATACACGGATACATGTGACAATGCTCTCAGCATTGCTTTCCAATAAGATATGTAAGAAGCTTAATTACCACACAGACAAGTGTGTCCATTAGGAAGGATAAAACCTTATCATGCATCCTTTCAAAAATCACACGCACAAATACGCAAACATGGAGAAAATTCTGGGAATAAAATATAGATAAATATATAAAAAATAAAATAAATATAAAAAATTAGTAGTGGTTTTCCCCAGAGGATTACTAGGATTTTACCTTCTTTGTCATTATAATATCGTATGATTCTGTTCCCACCATGGTCATGTTATCACTTGTATAATGAAATAAGCTCTTAGTCTTGGAAACCTCATGGTCTACCTTTCATGGTGCCTCCCCAGTCCTGCAGTCATCACCCAGTTGGGCAAGGTCCGGAGAGATCCTGGTAGCCCCAGGTCCCAGAGCCGATGTCCTACTAATGATGTGTCCTAAAGGAAGGCATCTGTGGCATCATTCAAAAAGGAAGGAGCGGAGACAAGAGGAAGAGAGAGTGGGTAAAGAAGGGAGGGGCCCTGTCTGCTGGTGAGGTTCAGCCTGTTTGCCTCTTCCATTGAATTTGAATCGCTCCTATATGTAACACCAATAGCACCGATAGTCTAAATTCACGCAGGGAAGCGTATAGTGAGAAAGCCCACTCACACCCCTCTGGGAAGCTGAGGTTTTCCTGGGACTAGGGGGGACGGATGCGTGTCTGCCCCGCCCCTGCCCCCGCCCCTTAAGACCTGGCTCATTCTGAATGCCACTTGGGGTCACGTCCAACATTGTGGTCTCAACAGGCCCCAGTGTGTGCCCAGTTCTTTCCTACAGGAGTGGAAGAGGTGATTGATTTCTGGCCGGCTTTCTCATGCTCTTTGCAAAATCTATTCCAGATCAGTTTCTGGATGTGCCTGGTTTCCGGGGCGAAGGCTCAGAGAAAAACCAAGGATCCTTTCTCAGATTCTGCCTGTTCCCATCTCCTGCTGCTGATGGGATGCCGAGGGCCCCCGTGTCCCATAGGAAAGTCGCTCTGCCCCCGAGCTGTGACGGCGGGAAGAGAAGGACCCGCTTCCTCCCTGCATTCCAGCCTGTGACAATGGTGACCCCACTCTGAGAGGGACGGCTGTGTGTCCAGCACAAGCCAGAAAGCCTAGTATCTCGAGCTATTTGCAAACTTGCCTCTCAGACACATCTGGCCGGCTGTTTGTCTTTGTTAGAAGGACCGACTCGTCATTTTGCCAAGGGACTCTCTACCACCCTCTGTCACCAACATCTGCACAGAACAGAAGGCTTTGGAGGCTCGGGTGACAAAAACAGTCCCTCCGAAGGGGCCGAGAAAGATAGCAGTGTTTCTGTGCGAAGCAACAGAATGTGTAAGAGAAAGTGCCAACCGAGCCACACCAATGAGCCATTGTGAGGTCCGTGCTTGAGCATAAGAGGGATCTGAGGCCGCTAACAAAGGTGGAGGGGAGGCGACACGACTGTGAGCCCCGGGGCCACCCGCATCTGCCCCACAGAACACAGTGCTATTCTGCGGCCTCTGTCGCCTCTTGTGTGCCAGGCCCTGAAAGGGGACTTCATAGCGTTGTTTACCTTGTTTACGATTTGTCTCTTTTCTCCTGTGGGAAGCTCCATGAAGCACAGGTGTATGTCTAATATACTCATCCCTGTATACACTGGGTTTGCCGCCCAGCAGACGCTAAACCAAGAGCTGAAGGAAGGAGGACAGAGAGGGCAAGGGAAGGGGAGAGGGAGGCAGGGGAGAGGGAGGGAGGGATGTGCACCCTTATCCAATGATACTGCCCACACCTCCCACACCTGACCGGCTGCCAGGCGAAGGACCATGCCTCGCGACCGTGCCCCACCGCCACCCCTCGAGGCCTGCCTGGCAGCGAGCGATGTCATCAGTAAACATCTGTTGAATGGGGTATGGTCTTCAGCGCTTATTGGATTAGCAGGAGATTAAATTTGATACTATAGCAAAAAAAAAAAAAAGAGGATGTCAGTGTAACCATGCTCATAAATAAGTACTTTAAATGAATGGGTTTTATAAAAAGGGCGTTTTCCTAGCCATTCTGGTAGCTAATTATTTTTGTCACTAAATATTCTAAACTCCAGGCACATTTAGGAGATGGAAGCAAGGGACCGGCGGCTCCCAGGACAGTCAGCTCCTTGCAGGAGGTGGGCAGCCTTGATGTGTCGTGAGGCAGGTCCATTCTGGGGCCATTTGCAGGGCTAGCTCCTGGGGCCGAGATGATCCCCCCGCTCAGCTGTCTGGTGACGTGAAGATGAGCATGTGGTCAGAGAGGCAGTGGCCTGTTCACACCCGCCCAGGATGACAGGCACATGTTGCAATGCTCTGAAGGAAGGAAGACAGGAAACCAGTATGAGATCCTACCCTTTCCTCAACACCAGATTTGACCATTCAGTTCGATCCCTGGGCTATTTATGATTGAAAGCACTACGGGTTTGAGTCCCAGCTTTGGCCCTTAGGTGGCTGATTTCGGTGAGCCAAGGGACGTTTCTCAGTTTTCTAATCTGTAGTTTTCTAATCTGTAGAATGGGAATAAATAATGTCTGTCTTGACAGTACTTATTGCCAAGATCGAATAAAGGTGGTCGTTCACATGATTTTGTAAAGCGTGAATTACTACGCGATGTATCGCTACTGGTAAAAATGCCTGCTGGTTAGTTAGCCCCGATGGTGTGTGAGTGTCTTGTTGAGCACCTCACTGCCACAGCAGTTACCACTCAGAACTCAGTCCCATAAGGAAGCTAGCAGTGGGAGTGGTGCTATGGTCATTTCTCCACCGGGAAACTTGCACAGACGTGGGAGACAGCGTGTACCAGACAATGAAGGAGACGAGTTCGTCCAGGCTACGGTGATAGGGAGGACCACCGCTGGCCAGTGACACCTCAGAGAAAAGGGAGGGGCTTGGGGTTTCATAGAAGCAGGGGGACAAGGGCAAGTGGACCACAGGGTCGCTTGTGGGTCTGTGGGAGCTGGAGAAGGTCTTATCTGGTCCCTGAGGAAGTGTGAAGGGGAGTCTTATCCTGGAATGGTAAGAACAGGTGGTCTCTCCTGGTTAGCTGGTTTCTGGAACAAAAAATGGACGGTGGGCGTGGGGAAGCTGACCGTCGCTGTTTACTAGGAACACAGGATGGGGTGAAACTCCACAGTGTCACGGGTTCAAACACACAGAGAGTAGTACCAGCGGTGGCAAGACTAGTGAAGGTTTAGTGACGGTTTACCAAGGGTCCAGTCGCACACTCACTCAAAACTTCATGTGCATTCCAGCACAATAATTACAAACGAAAATTCCATTCCTCTTGCCGAGTTTACAGAACCGAAGGCCCACAATGCTTCTACTTCAGAGACCGGAGAACTCATGCAGGCCCCGAATGGCACTGGGAGGAAGTGAGTGTGGCTTTGCCGCTGGGCTCTGCGCCTCCCCCTCCACGTGCCACCCACCACAGCATGGAAGCCTTCCCCATCTGAGAAGGCTTCGGAACACCAGACACCCTTGTCTGACGACGACAATTGCTATAAGCCTGTGTTCTCTCTTTGCTATTCAGCTTTTAAAGCAGGTCCAACCATCCCCTTAGATGCTGCAGTCATAAGGGATAACCTGTCACATACTGATGGTTCTTAAGCTTAAGGTAATTGGGATATTAACTCAGAAAGTGGGCTAGGAAAAGAGAGCTGGGAAGAGCGGCAGGAAGGACATCTTTACATCGAGTCACCGACGCTTGCCCGTAATGTGTGTCCTGGCTGATGCCCACAGGATGCGTGAAAGCCGGCTTGGGGGTATCGACTCCACCAGGTAAACCAACGAATGAGGCTGAGATTGTCCATGACGTGGAACCATGAACCGACCGGATGGCTCAGGCCTGATGGCTGTGGGGTACTCTAAGAAAATGGAGGGGCTCCCAAGTAAACTTTACACTCCACTGACTTCATGGAAAGGGTTAGGTTATCAGGGGAGCCTGGGGAGCTCAGTCGGTCGAGTGCCCAGCTCGATTTCAGTTCAGGTCATGATCTCAGGGCTGTGAGTTGGAGCCCCGTGCTGGGCTCCACACTCAGTGCGGAGTCGGCTTGGGATTCTCCCTCTCCCTCTCCTTCTGCTCCTCCCCCCGACCCCCAAAAAAGGAAGTAAAAGACTTCCTTTTGTGTAAGGAAAAAGAAAAAGAAAAAGAAGCGAGGGCTTCCTTTTCTAATTATGTGCTCAGCAGGCCAGTCTAAGACTGCTCAAACGGAGTCCTACTGTCCCTGCGATTGGGACCAGTGGCAGGTTAACAGAAAAAAGAAGATGAAGGCACAGAATTATACACGTGACTCCTGCACCCCTTAAATGCTTGGTTGAAGGTCTTAGAACATGTCCACGCTCCTTCATTCATGTTCACGTCTCTGCCGATAGCTCCACTAGCTGGCTTGCCGTGGCATTTCTTGCATTAACACGTGCAGATAATAATTAACGGATCGCCGTGGATTCCTGCTTCTACTTCCTGATGGCAGAGCAAGAACTTACTGGCCCCCGTGCAGCAATTTCATCCAGAAAACTTGGCTCTAGAAACTTCTCCTCAGCATCTACAGCGCCTCATCTACGGCAATGGGGGAAAATAATTGAAAACAAGATGAAACAGGTTGCTTTTATCAAATTCTTCCTGATAAGTTGGCTTTGATTTTCATAGAAGTGATGAACTATGGACACTCCTGTTCCACTGGATTGGATCTCCCAAGAGTCCATCAAGGTACGCGGTTTCCCTGAAAGCCCATGGACATGGGGTACTGGTGGAAACACCTGATTCCTGGCCGGGGTACGCAGGAGCACTCACGTGTCCACTGCCAGGCGGACCACCAGCGCCCCGTCAACCCCAGCGCACACCAGGCAGGTGTCTGAGAGGGAGGAGGACGTGGGGGGACGTGGCTCACAAGGTGTCTCCCGTCACCTGGCCCTTTAGGGACACACATGGGGTGTCCCGACCATGGCCGGTTCCTGGTCTTTGCACCGTTTCTCCTGCTGAGGCATTAGCTAGATTTCTTGCTGCACCCCGGTCTCTTTGCTGGGCCTGCTTTCCTTGACTCACGAAGTCATCCCATTAGCTATTTGTAAAACAGGTAATTAACTCACAAAGTGCCAAAATCTGAAAAGCGAGCAATTTTCTCTTTGCACGTCTTCCAACCAACAAGTGCCACCTCCCCACGGCGCGTGGCCTTCCAATCTCTGAAAACAGCAGGCGTCCTCGGCGGGCAGGAATTCCCAGAGGGGAACGTCTCACTGCGACACTGCCATGGGGGCAAGGGCGCCCACCCCAAGACACCCCAACCTCATACCACGCCCGCCATGTCTCCCATTCATGCTTGTCTTATCCTTTTCGAGTGTAGCATGGAGGAGACAACGTAGTATATATTACATTAAACTATTCTGTGTGAGACTATCGGCGGCTATATTTGGAATTTTGTTGGAAAACTAACTCCAGCAGTGAAGGAGGACATTGTTGTGATAACATGGCCCATTGTTAGGACAACATTCTACTCCTAAAGCAGCCTGCGCTGACCACCGCAGAGAAGGGCACCAGGACAGGCTGCCCGAAATGTGCCTCCCGGGCTTATGGATTACTTTAAGCTAAAGACAGAGGCACAGAAAGCTCTTTATGTCCTGCTAACTGCCTGAAAGTAGAGAATAAGTTTCCCCTTTCATAAAGGAAATTCCCATTGGCAAAGATGTCTCTGTAGGAGAAAGAAAGTCACTCTGGGAAACAAGCCTCAGGACCCAAGAGGATGCTTATTTACCACGCCTCACCTCCCTCGGCTGCCCAGGACTCACTTCCCCTCCTAGAAGCTCAAAACTCCTTTCCCTTCGTGTGGCTTAACCTGCCCACGGGCCCCGAGCACCCGGTACCGCACCGAGTTGGAGTCCTTGTGAAAACACTTGCATTTGCTTCCCTGACTTGGTTTTTCCTCCATGTAGTCTTTTCAGCAGTTTGATTCGTGGGCTCTGGCCGCTGCCCAAACCCTACTGCTCAGGTCACACGTGTAGTAAAGCAACTGTCCTCTGCTTCCTAGAGCCTACAACTATACACCAAGACGAGAGGCAGGGTGGTAGGCTCAGCGTGCTTACCACTCCTAGGACGAGCACGCTGAGTCAGGAAGTACCTGAGACTCCCCGAGACTGAGCAGGACCTGCTGGGGTCAGGCAGTTGCAGTTTTGCCTCGGGCCCCCCACTTCAGAGCATCTTGTGGATCCCCCCACACACACACACACGCACGTGCACATGCACGTGCACATGAGCACGACAGGGAACTATTTAAGTGCACGTGGGTCCCTTGGTCACAAGAGACCCAATGCCCTGTGCGGGGTCCACCTTCCGTGACCTTAAGTGTCGTTCTCGGGACGAAGGTCCACAGACCAAACCAACAGGTCACCACAGCCCTTTCCCCAACGTCTTTAAAACAAGAAGCTACTGTGTCCGAATGCAAAGATCTGGGGTTGAGCCATTGTGGTCTAAGTGACAGGCTCCGTGGAATGGCAGGACAGTTTAAGTGGCCCCTAGGTAAGAGAAAAGACAAGTTAGCACGCACCCGGCGCTCTCTTGGAGCGAGGATGGGATCGCCTGGGCGTGGCTCTCTCCCCTTTCCCCGGAGGGCGGGCCCCCAGTTCTCTTGCCCCTTCCCTATGCATTTGCTGGGTGTGAAATCCTTGCCAGGCAGCTCAGCACATCACAACAGTTTCAGAAGACTAGTGTGCAATGTGAAAGCCTTAGCGTCCTGCTCAATTGTTATGTCACGTGTTTGTGTGTGTTACTCACCTGAATATTGCTGTCCGTGAAGAGAACACCCCACGCCCAATATTAGTTACCTCCTCTTTCGTAACATACAGATGTTCTGCATTTAAACCCCAAATTTGCACAGGCCGTCTATTTCGTCATTACATTACAGGTACATTTGGGAGAGTAGCAGGGATGGGACATTTTTTTATCGGATGGAATTCTGGCGCATGACTTGACAATATTGAGACGTGGGAAACATGGATCTATGTGGACGGTGGTGTTTATGAATGGGGCCTTCCCACCTCTCAGCCTCCAGGGTGGGCCACCAGAAGCTCTCAGCTTGCTCTTACCACGAAGACAGCTGTTGATGACGACCTTATTACCCGTCAAGATTATTTTCTTTGTTATCGAGGGAAGATCCTTCAGAGTGCTGAAGCAAACGTCCTAAGTAGACGACCATCTGACCAAACGCAGCTGGCCCATCGGGGAAGCCTGGCCCTTTCCTCGTGGAGAGAAGCCAAGAAGGCACTGATTTTTCCAAATTAGGCATTTGCACACTAGTTCCCCCAAATGAGATCTAAAACGCCAGGGCCTGCATTTCTTCAAGTCACCATGGACAGGGGCTGCATTCCAGTAGCCTCTCTCAGCCACTGAGTCTGCCGTTCCTCAAGGACCCCAAGACTCCCTTCTCCCAGAGCCCGAGGCAGCTGCCCTCCATGGCCTTTCTTTTTCCATTGTTCTTCGAAGGCGGGGTTAGTCACCTCTGCCTGCCCAGGACCCACATTTGCCCACACGGGCTGTAGACAAGGAGCAAACTGGTGGGAGCGTGGCCCCTGGGCAGCCGGGCCTCGGAGCCTGGGGTCGTCCAGCTGGCATCTGCCACCTGGGCTGTGTGATTCACTTGCGTAGACAGCGCGTGTGTAAGTTCTCAGACATGTGGACGGATCCCGGCAGAGTTCATCAGGCTGAAACACAAGCACACCGATGACTGAACGTATTTTTGAGACCTGAACTCAGGTCCCATCAAGCACAGGGTCGACTCCAACAACACGAATAAAATAACTCAGAATGGATTGCTCGCCCCGGGGTGTTACGGTGAGACCAGCTGCTACGGTCTCAGCGTCGAACCGCGCTCAGAAACGGGCCCCTGGGTCTCTCCCATATGTGGTGTAGACATTGGCATTTTATTCATTTTCCAATTAACCGTAAAGCCATCCTCGGGTTCTCTATTTCTAAAGGCCAGATATCACTTTTTCTTCTCACTGGCGAAATGCATTCCCACGATTGAGAGCATGTGTTTGAGGTCTGGAGGAGGCAGGAATTCTGTTCGTGCGCCGGCATCTGGAGAGTGAATCAGAGCTTCTATTAGACATGGTGACCCTCATTAGCGGATGGGACTTTCAGCCCAGCCTCTGGGGTATTTGTCATGAGTGGGATTGCGAGGGGATTGGGAGGGAGAATAACGGATCCTTATTCTAGTCATCAGAGTGAAGAAGAAACAATGCAGGGTACTTCACCGACCGGGGACGATAAATGGGTGAGAAATTTAAGCTGAAGCCACCGTGTGAGGTCACCGGTTGTGACTTGGCAGATCTGCGTTAATTAAACAATGGAAACGGACCAGGTACTGATAGTCCATGGGAGTCCGCAACCTTCGTCTGTGGGTCTAATCCCGCCACCGCGGGCTTTTGTGAGTGAAGTCCCATGGCGATGCCTCGACTGTGGCCAAGACCTTGCCCACTGCAAAGGTGACAGTGTCTGGCCCTTTCCAGACACGTTTTACTGACCCCTGCTCTCTGAGCCTCAAAATCCCAAAGATTTGAAATAATTGATTGTCGGGCAGCGTAGCTGTGGTCAGGAACACATGTATACGTCAGAGGTAGATGAACCCAGATTTAAAATCTGAGTCGTGTATTCATTCAACAAACATCGGAGGGGTATTCACTCTGTCAGGTTCTGCGTGAGGATGAGAGCATGGACAAGGCAGGGCCTCCTCTCTCTAGGACCTAAGATCCTAGTGGGCCCATCGATTAAAGGCGGAAACTCAAGGAAAATTGTTTTTCTGAGGCCAGTCAGTTTTCTGAGCAGCAAGAGAGAGTCAGGGGTCTGGAATGTGGAGAGTTGTTATGGAGATTACAGGAGAGACTAGAGCGAAGTACTTATCACAGTACCCGGCAAAAAGAGCTCAGTAAATGCTCGGCATTACGACCTTACTGTCAATAAACAGGTGGATGAAACATTATTTTTACCATCTCGGGGTCAACACACACTCAACAAGTAGTTTAATTTGCGGTCCTGTTGTGGCCTAGCCAATGGTGTCGTGTAGACGACTCTTGGGAAGTGAGGCGGGCATGGTGGAGCCGAGGCTGCCCATGGAGACGGCGATGGGTCTACCAAGACACTTGGACATCCCAGATGAGGGCCTGGTGCAGGATCTGAGGGAAACTCTAACGAGGGTCTGATGATAACCAGACCCAGGGTTTAGAGAGAGAGTTCTAGCACATGCTTGGATGATGAGTTTGTCTGGATAGTCCTCATTTTATAAAAGACAAGTAACACACCTATAAAATGGTGCCCACTGAATAATGAGACCCAAGCTATTAGTGTAGTAGCCACTAGCCGCGAGAGGATAATTAAATTCAAATAAATTAAAATTAAGTTAAATATAAATGGTTCCTCAGCTACTCTCGCCATGTTTGAGGCAGTCAACACCCACCTGTGGCCTGTCGTTGCCAGGCTGAATGATGCAGATGCAGCATAACCCCTTATCACCAAATCTTCTACTGGATGATACTGATTGTACTTTGGGAAACATACAATTTAAGAATATTCTGTACTTGGCGCCAAAGCATCTTACTCAATGGGTCTAAATATTGGACAGTTTCTCAAGAGGGAATGAAGACAGCTGTTGGATTAGAAAGGATGGAAATCCGTCATCTCCGTGAGACCCAAGACTTTGGGCTGGATGGTACCACCCAGAGTGGTCTGGAGTGGATCCCGCCGAGGGGTGTTGGTGCTGACCTGTGTGCTCAAGACTGGGGTGAGGGCTCCCCCCAGCTCATGCAGCTGCTGTGGGCACTAGCTGGGCATCATCAAGAACATGGGATCCAGGACAACAGAGGTGGAGATGCCGGACCTTGGTTTGGCTCATCTGACCTGGGAATGAATTCATGCGATCAACATGGTAATAAGGACAAGTGTTGGTCCCCTACCACAGTAGGACACAGCGGCTCCCGGCCCTGTGGCTATGCACAGCAGAACAGCAATCCCCAAGTCATTGATCCCAGGGCAAGCCACAGGTGACAGAGGAAAAGGTGGAGGGGAAGACCGGGGGCACTGCTTCTGGATAGCGAGCTCTCAAAACCTTGCAAAGATAGCTGGGAAGCACTTTAAAGTAAGCTAACATCTACCAAGTGGGTGGGTGATGCTGTATGCTGCAAACACTGGGGTATGAAAGTCTGATTTTATAGCCAAAGCCTGGTGAGGTCTGGCATATGTAAGTTGTCATTTACGGTTTTCCAGCAAAAACAGTCCATTTGAAGGCCTTTTTACACTACTAAAGTTAACAATTCATAATTCTCTTTACAACATAATAAAAGTTGCTCAGTTGAAATGGATCATCCTTGGCAGAACAGCCTTAAATGACCCAACCGTCATTAGTAGCTCTGTCTCTGTCTGTCTCTGTTTCTCCATCCATCTCTGTTCACCTCTCCCTCTTTCTTTTTCTTTCTCTTTCTTCCTTTCTTCTCTTTTCTTATCCTTTTTTAAATTTCTTGAATCAGGAAAAGAAACTTGGTCATTCTGCCCACTTCTTCATCATTTCTCTGATGGACAATTACAGACTTTTTAAAAAGTTGTATTTATTTAGTGGGCCTTTCTGAATAGATCCTGGAGCTCCATGCTGGACAGAAGGAAAGCTGTCCTGTCCTTACATATGCAAGAATGCATGTGCAACCAGGCCCCTAGCTTGTAGAGGTTCATCAGAGGAGATGGGGTGAAGCCAGGGTTGGGAATTGGCATTGAGTCGCCTGGGGATGGGCTGGAGAATTGTGGGGGATCAGGTTGCCTCTCAGATGCACTGTTGAACATTTATTCTCTCAGGAGTATGGAGGAATGAGCCGAGTGGGTGGATTCCTTTGACCTGCCTGCACTTGTTGAAAGAGCGTGAAGCACATTCACTAGAGACTGCATCAATCCTGGGCAGAGCATGTGGTCCATGGGGCAAGACGGGAGCTGTGGCCTATACCAGGAGCTGGAACTTGCTGGGCTTAGCCCAGGTGAGAACAGAGTGAGTGCTGGTGATGCTGGCTTCCTTCCTCGTGTCGGAATGGCTAGCTTGAGGGACTTGTAGGTGAGTTGCTGGGAGGTGGCCACACAGCTCTGAGCTCCCCCGTCTTCTGAAAACAGCATCTGTGCTTGCCTTTAAGTGGGAAGGAGAAATTCCTTCACAGAACACCCATTTTTAGTGCCTGGGCCTTGCCTTCGTAGAAGGAAGTGTGTGTGTCTACCCAGAAGGCACACAAAAGCGCCCCCAAATCCAAACAAGATGGAGACAGGACCCCGGAAACCAGGCTTTGGGTTCCAGCACATCTGGGTCCTGGGACTAGAGAGCTTGTCCTAAGAGGCCCCTCCCTGCTTGGGGGGGGTGCGGATGGTGTGTGCCCCCAAGGGGGCACCTTGCAGCTGTCCACGGTCTGCTTGGGGAGTCAAGAAGGGCATGTTTGTGATCTGAGCCTCATATCTGGATATGACAGAATCATCAGATGCTTGAGTAGGAAATGACCATCTGGGCCTCCATCTTGCAGCCATCTGGGGCTGAAAGAGATAATCCCAACCAGACATGAGATCCAGACTTGCAGTGAGCACATCAGTTTTGACCCAATCAATCCTCCAGACCCCCAACAGGAAGTGAGCTGACCATCTGTGCTCCTCACATGGCCACTTTGAGCCAAAGATGGTACAGGTGTGCTCTGAGACTTTAGCCAAGTACATGGGTCCCCAAGCCCCAGGAAGAGATGTGCCCGAAACTTGGGTCCTCCTGAGAGTCCCAGGCCTCCACACCTGCACAGGTGTATTTTCTGTGCATGTCTGCTTTGGCTTGGATCTGACAACACTCCCGTTGGGCTTTGTCATGGGGGATGTAAGGTGAGTCAGAGTCCCTAGGAGAGAGATATCGGTGGTACAGAAATTCCACTGTAGAAAGACATCCACATATCTGACAGCTGTATTTCTACATTAGCACGTCTCAGTTTACAAAAATAATGGAGACCCATACGTTCTTTGTAGGAACAGTATCTTTGGCCAATGAAGACCCACAGAAATTCAGATTATCTTCTGCACTTAGCCCACTTTCTTTCCATCACAGCTCTTTCTAAAAGTATACATATAACCAAATATGCATTTTATTATTTTCATACAGACCATTAAACTCTCATGATATATTAAACTGTTGCTGAGTCCTAAAATTTCTTAAATGCAATTTTTTCAGCTAAGATAAAAGCAAGGTTAGATGCACTAAGGTGATGAATATTTATGAAATATAATTTTTTATAATAAAGATTTAAAATATCTTGAATATGTCTTCCTCTTCTTTTTGGTCTAGTTAGGTGGGGAAAATTACTGTCCTTAGCATCTTAATTAAGATAACATTATAATGTTAGCAAAAAGGAAAAGTGATCTGACATATTCATGTGGTAATTACATTAAAAAAAGATTACTCTCCATTAGTCTTCCTGATTGTACTAAGCCATCTGTGCTTGTAAAAATAATAATAAACAATGAAATGAATTTCATATGCCATATGTACTTTGCTGCTTAATAGTAATTAAGCAGTAATCTTAAAGCAATCACTTGTTAACTGTAATAATTGCTCAAAGGTAATTATTTTGTAATAAATGATAATCAATTATTTATAATATTAACAATAGTTTTCTTATTTTTTTTTACCTTTAGAAATTGCTGGTGGCCATAGCTTATCTCAGCAGCTGTGCTGGAAAATCACTAATCTGTTGTGTTAAGAACAGATTTTCCACAAGTCAAAATTCTGGTTATGGTCTATTAGATTTGTAATATGTGTTTATAGTATTTTAAAAATGAAACAGCTATAAATATCTCACCTATCTTATTATTACAAGTAAACGGCTTTAATAAAATTTCTAGTGCCATGTAAACTACGGAATGATGGAATGATTGATATTACAAAGCCCAGCATGAATGTGAAAATAACAGAATAGAATAATAGAGAATAATAGAAAATAATAGAATGGCCTAAGTCAGAACAGGTGGAGAGAAAACAAAGTTTGATTTAAGGGGGGAAATCATAAAATATAACCACTTATCCCCAATTGTATCCTTTTCCCAATCTACCACACCCGGCTTTAGCTTTAGACAGCCTACTGTCTCTTCAAGAAATGATACATAATATTGAATTATTGCATTCCTTGTAGCAGAGAGGTGACATAATCATACATATTTAAGCAATAAAACAGTTTAAAATATTTATGATTCGCAACAAGTGTTTCATCTCATTTTTTAATATAGCAACGAGGGAGGTATTAGACTGAAACTATTCTTTCTGAATTTCACATCCAAGGAATAAAATCCATGGTTCTGTCTCTGGGTTCCTAACATGACATGGAAATACATAGAAGAATGCACCCCCGCCTCTGAATCAGTGGCTCTCTTGCCCTACCAGGACTTGTGACTGCCTGGGGATGTGCTGGTCCTCACACGCAGGGCTCGGTGGCTGCTGGGCCCTGTGGGTAGAAGCCGGGGATACTGAAGGTAGGTTCCATGACACACGACAACACCCGGTAGAGAATGACCCAGCCCAACGTGTCTATGGTGCCAAGGTTGAGAAACCCTGGCCCGGATGACTCTTTGCAGCCAAATCATTTATAAAGGACATCAAGCATTTCAACTCTAAAAGTTCCAAGTGGGAATTAAGAGACCAAGCGACCAGGAGCTCAAGTCCCCTCCTCTTCCAGCCACACAAACAGGGAGCATCGCAGAAACCAAAGCTCCTCCCTCCAGATGTGGTCCTAGCCTGCCAAAGCCAACTCCCACACTGGCTACGTGAAGCCCAAAAGAAAGATTAATATGAAAGAAAATTAGGTAGCTCAAAAAAATCATTGTGAGGACAGCCCTGAGCTTCCCATATCTAATGAGACCCACGTCACAGGGGCCCCTGGTGCAGAAAGTCAGCTCGTGTAGGCTGCAATGCCACAGTGTCTGTGGCCAGGGAGGTGGCCTCTGTCACTACCCTGCTCCCTGTGCAGGCCTTAAGAGCAGGTTTCCGACAGCTCCATCTCATGAATGACACGGCACACACAGGCACACACAGGCACTCTGTGACAACGGTGGCTCAGAAGAGACACATGTCCTTTCAGAAGACAGGACTGGGGACACGGGGAGCCACCAAGACCTAGGGAACTGTGCAGACATGATTTGTGGCATAAATGGTGCTTGTGCTTCACGTCTGATCTTGGGATCACAAGTGCCCCTTGTTCTTGGAAATAATAGGGCTTGAATCACGGAAGCCCCATATTTGGGGGCTGGAGGAGGCCGGAGGTGTTATCTGCCCTGACCCCACCCCTTCTCTCCCTGACCCCCCCCCTTCTCGCCCTGACCCCCCACCTTCATCTGTTTTCAGTCCCTGTCTCCTGCTTTGTGTCTTCCTCCCTTCTTTCTCTCTTATCAAATGTCTTTCTTCTCTTATCAAATGTCTGCTTTGTGCCAGGGGCCATTCAGAAGACCCTGCCATGAGTAGAACAAGCAAAATCCACGCATTTATGTCCAGATTTGGGGAAAGAAATCAACAAAATGAATATGTAACCTTAACAAGTATCTTTGGCTATCCAAACCTGGAGCTGCACACACAGAGGTAAATATTTGGACAAATATCTTGTTACCCAAATTCTCATTTACTGGCTATCTGAAATTCAGGTACCAAATAAATTCAGACAATGCGTTATCTCTTGCTGTTAAAACTCAGCACCCCAACTCAAGAGTGAAGGCAAATTTATACAATTTGTCAGATGGTGATAAAGGTCAGGGAGAAAAGCAACACAGCAAGAGTGATAGCAACAGCCCCACAGGGGTGGGATTGCAACGCTGATGGGCATGGAGAGCCTCACTGGAGAGGTGCTATTTGGAGGAAGCTCCAGACAGAGACTAGTGTGGAAGCTTCCAGAGGGAGCTTTCCGCTGAGTCTGAGAACCTGCAAGGACCCTGGTGAGGTTGGACATGCTTGAGGGAGACACAGATGATTGGACCAATGGAGAGGCCATGTGAGGAAGGTGATGTGATGTGGGATACCCAGAAAAGAAGAATGAGAAGTAGGAGAGAAGCCGGAAGATCCTCCTCCAGTGTGGAGTCTCAAAGTGTGTCAGGCATGGCTGGAAACGGTACCACAGAGTCGGTGGTGAGCAGCAGCAGGGAAGCCGTGGGTGGGTGGTGGGCAAGAGCCCCACTGCACAGGGCTCAAGGGAGAACCAAGGGGCCATGGGACAGACAGCATAAAACGTGCAGGAAGAAGAAGGAGCCCGGAGTCTGGAGAGAAGACGTGCGTGTCTGGTGGGTAGTGAGGCTGATCCCATGGAGAACATGAAATGATGTAGGAACACAAGCTTCCAATGAATGATGGGAAGGTCCGAGGGAGCAGGCCTACATCTTGAAAAGTCCCAGAGTCCCCGCCCCGTGATACTAGCATCTTTCCAGCTCTGGCTCTGACCTTCTGTGCTGAACCCACAAGCTCTGACGTGGAAACTCTGTTTTATTTTCTAGATTTCTCGAATTGCATTTCTGCGCTATGTCTTTACTGCCAAAAACATGACCAAACCCCAAACTGCACTGATTCAGGATTATCTAAAATTAATTCATATGTTCTCTTTACCCAACATCTGCTCTCGTGGCTTCTACTCACATGATTTCTCTTGACCTTCCCTCTCTCTGGGCCATTCACAGTCCATCATCATGAAGTACTTTCTGGAAGCTCTGTAGCATGGGGTGCAGGGGAGTGAGCTGCAGGTGTTGGGAAGTTTCACCAGGAGAACGTGGCATATGGCTTTTGTGGAGACACCTGCAGATCATCACTCCTGGACCATCTTGTTGAAGGCTGAGGTTGCTAACCCTTTGATTTTCTGAATACACCTGACTTTCCAGGCAAATTCAGACGTAGTTTCTTCCACTCTCTGTTATGATCAACCCGCCATGCCCTCATACTCAGTAAGAGGACAAGAACCTTTCCTGGGGCTCCAGCACTTAGATACATGGCCAATCTGAGAAGGAGCTAGCTCCGGCCTCCACAGGGCTGGGGTCAGGGTAGTGCTGGTTGAAATCGCGTGGTAGGAGGCAGGCAAGTAGTGCCTTAATGAGACTTCTGTGTCTGTATCCAGCTCTACACAGTCCTATGGCAAGGGTCTGAAGCATGGCTTGAGGTTGGGAAATACCTGCGTTCCTCTGGGGGTTCCCGGGGCACAACCAAGTTCTAGACTTCCTGGACGCTAAATTAGTATTATTTGATATTCCTGAGGACCGGTGTGGATGGCCAAAGGTTAGAAGCTGGAGCCCAGGGAAGTGAATGGACATGCAGAAGAGAAAGGGAACCAGGCAAATAGAATCTGTGAAGGAAATGAGATAAGCTTGGAAGATTGGAAGAGTTTAGGAATTTGATGTCGACCATGATTTTTATTGAAAAGAGGAAAAGGTGTGTTAGGAATATTGGGGGAAACCCAGGTCAGATGTGCTTTCCTTATTCATTTATTCGTGGCTAAGCAGCCATAACAATGACCAGTGTTATACAAATACTGTGTTATACAAATACGTGTTTAGCAAATGGTTCTCCAGAGAAAGCAAGAAGCCCTGATTTTAGTAGCGGTTGATTTCTTTGGTGTAACGATTCTCACCGCAGCTGGTCTCAGGCTACCAACATGACTTCCTTAGATGAAGAACTGAGACAACGGGTGCACAGTAGCTCTTGTAAGCATGGAAAGACCAGCTCCAGCACACCCCTGGAGCAAGGAATAGTTCTTACAAGTATAGGCCTTAGGTCAAGTTCTTTCAGAATTAACCCTGAGTCCAGGATTTGGACGCACGGAATTTATGAAGGGCACACTCCCATGAGAGGGGGATAGGGCTGGAGAAGGAGTAAGCAGGGCTGTGAGCATAGAAAGGCCCGCACTGGGATGTTGAGCCAGGTCCCAGGAGGGAGTCTGGAGTATAAGACACGGCCCCATGTTGTTATGGCTCTCAGAAACCAGTGCTCTGTCACGGGGCGGGGGGACCTTTTTGCTTTGGTGGTGGTGATTTATGTACCTGTTGCCTCTTTGAGTTCAAGATTCAGAGGAAAAGGCAACTCTTTAAAAAAAAAAAAAAGATTTCATTTATTTATTTATTTATTTGAGAGAGAAAGAGTACAAAAGCAGGGTGAGGGGGGGGAAGAGAAGCCAGCTCCCCACTGAGCAAGGAACCCAATGTGGAGCTCGATCCCAGGACCCTGAAATCGTGACCTGAGCCGAAGGCAGACACTTACCCGACTGAGCCACCCAGGCGTCCCAAGAGTGACTCTTTTCACTAGCAGTTTGGATGATGGAAAGAGCAGAGACTTTACTGCAAAGATTAACCCTTTGAAGGGTCAGCAGGGGTTTGCCTCCAAGACAAAACTATGATAGAGGGAATTTGACACAAAGAGCACAGCTTGTCTGAACAATGCGGTCCAATGGTGGCTGCCCATTAGAATCATCCAGAAGCTCTGAGAAGATGCAAGTCCGAGACCCCACCACCCAAATCTGGGGTTTGATTATTTTAGATTGTGGTAATTGTTCAGCTCCTTGGTGATTTATCAGGTGGTCAAGGTTATGGATCAGTACAATAAAACTTCAAAGCAACCTGCCAGGGTTTTTTTTGAGGATGCACAGTTTAGTGTTGTTGGAGCACACAGGGTTGGTGTGTGTGTGTAACCACAATGTAGCCCCTGGCACAGTTGTATGTGTTACATTCTGTTGCATTTTGTTTATAAGTAACTTTGGGACAAGCGACAGGCACATATATGTTAGATGTTAAAGATAGATGTCACCAAAAATTAATATATATAGAATAAAAGCATTTCAAATCCAACTCACCTTTGCCTTCTTTTACAAAGGCTGTTCTCTTATTCAGCTCTCGTTACAACACCTCTTCTCATAAATCTGATTGTCTTCATAGCCGGTTAACCACATGACTATCTGCTAAATTGTATTATTCTCTAATTACTTCTTGCCCATAAATCTTCTCATATAGGCTTAAGGTTCTTCCAGAGAAGTATAAGTCTGCCTTACTTTCTTGTATTCTCCATAGCTTGTCCCCACTGACAGAGGGAGAGTCTTGTTCTTCTGGGGATTCAGGGAACGGGCTAACAGGGCAGATCCCTGTGAGATTTCACAGTCCCCATCCAAGTCTCTAATTCAGGGTATCACAGCCAATAAGTTATCTCAGCATTTTAGAAAAAGAGGGCAGCAATTTGATAGTTGGGCTCTTCTGCCTGACAATAATTCAGAGGTTCGGTGAAAAGCTGGAGGTCTTGGTGGTTTTTCTGTAATATATAGAAAACCCTGCTTGTAGGGTCATCGACAGTAAAGGCAGAGCTGTCGCCGTGGTCACCAAGCGCGCTCTCCGGAAGCTTCACAGTGACCTAGGTTATGATTGGCTGTGGGGCCCGCACTCTGGGACTGTGTTTATGTGGCACTGAGATAAGCGAAGGTTGGGCAAACACTTGGATCATATAATCAATAAAAGCCATCAATGCTGTCATGTGTGGGTAGCATTTTCAGGAAATTTCACTTGTTTTTAGCAGAAGAAAATAATCGAGGCTTTAGCACAGTGCCAGGCACAATTGGGAGAAAAACGTGTAGGTGCAGAACAGCACTCTGGAAACAATCAGGCAGACATATGAGGCAGTGAGAAGATGTCCCCATAAACCTCCACATACCACGTGAGAAGACGTGGATCCCCACCACCTCCTCGCGTGCTAGACCTGCTCTCGGAAGAGCTAACATTTATCTTGCCTGTTTTGAGTTTGGCTCAGTAGGAGATCTCGCTGAAGGAATAGACAAACAGCACAACTCCCCCTGATAAGGTAAATATGGTGTTGAGATAATTGTTAACTTTGGAATGAGCCCCACTGTTGGGCATGTTTAACCACTAGCCAAAATTGCACACATCTCTCTAATTAAGCAAACCTCCCTTTCCTTGCAACACGGGCCTGTTGAGAACAAAATAAGTAGGAATGAGCCCAGAGACGATAGGAGAGAAAAAGCTCTGGATCATCTTTAGAAGGAAATATGGGAAATTCGCTTATGTTAGCACCACGTCTATTCCCAGTATTTTGAAGAATATTTAATCAGTGGCTGCAACCATTAATTGAAGACTTGTGCCTGTGCCAGGGATGTGGTTTATGAATGTCTTACATCTCCCTTGTGTCTCACAACCATCACCCACCAGGAGGGGCTGCTCCTCCAAGAAGCACTCCCCCCCCCCATTGCAGAATGGAAGTAGGTTGTCCCTTCCGGCTCCTCTGTCTCCAACCCTTTGCACCTCCCTGCCCCGAGAACATGTCTGTCACATTACCTCCCTCCAGTGCTGTGACAATTCATAATTTTGTAATTGAAACTCCAGGCAACAAGTGACTGTGCCTTTCCGGGGTCAGACACTACATCTTAAGTCTGCATAGAGACTGTCATGAATTTCCCTGTATACATCTAATAGATCCATATGCCACCTAGACCATTATTGTGAGAATCAGACCACAGGGTCAAAAACTTGGAATAGTGGCTTTTGTTGTTTGCTTATGTGGCAGGAAGAAAGGACCTGACCCGAGCCACATGGAGAGGGCTCTCACACCTCAGCTCCTCAAGTCTGAGCACACTGGGTTTGTCAGGTCTCTTGATAACTTGGGTAGGACCCAAGACCTCACCTTACCCTTATCTTTCCAGGAATTACCATAGGATTACAGGGGAGGAAGACCCTCCCACACACAAGTAGGCAAAGAAGGATAATATGGTTGGACTATACATTTTGAAACACAGAGAAAAAACTATAAGCAAAATAAAATGTATATTTGAAAAGAAGTTCAGATATACATTCTGGAAAAAAAGCTTAGCATGATAAACCAGGTGACAGCTATGTCTGAAAGGAGAAATAGAAATGCATTTTCAAAGAAAGCATATTTGCTTAGAAAAACAAAGAGGAATATGTGACTGAGGGAGTAAAATAATGATTGGTACCTGTTAGCATGTCACCAAGTCCTATTTCTTGTGGGAGGGCTGGTTTCCCCCTCAGCACTTTCTCTAAGCAAGACAACTTAGTATTGCACACTCCTGACCACAGTGATTACTAGGGGATAGGAAATGTCTCCCTGTGCAATAAATCTATATAATTCTGGAAGTCCTAGGACATTTCCCCTTGCTATGCCGAGAAAAATCAAACATGGAATAGTAAAGCCAACATACAAAAGGGAGGTCCAGTGACCTTGATCAAGCTCCTTGATCCAGCCATTCCTGAAGATTTTACAATGAGAGAAACAGAATACTTCTTTTGCTTGAGCCAGTTTTAGTTGTACTGATTGATTAAAATTTGTTTAGTTTTTCTTACCCAAGAAATAAGTGTCTGGCACATTATGGGTGCTGAAAAATATGCCCTTAAATCAGTTGGTTGACTTCAATTTGCCCCTTAGAGTCAGCCACCTATAGAACTCACCTTAGTTGGTTCAGTATTTCCTTGATTCAAAATAAATGAAAACTGGGTGGGAAATGACATTTGGGAGACCATATCTCCAAATAATAATAGATGAAGTACCCAATCATATAAATCTCTACTCCAAAACAACAGCAAACCCCCGTGGGTCAGAAACAGACAGCAGGGGCACCTGGGTGGCCCGGTCAGGTAAGTGTCTGACTTTTGGCTTCAGCTCAGGTAATGATCTCTCAGTCCTGGGATCGAGCCCCACATCAGGGTCCCCACTCAGTGGAGAGTCTGCTTGAAGATCCTCTCCCTCTGCCCCTCTCGTCCCTCCACTTGCATGCACTTTCTCTCTCAAATAAATAAACAAATATTTTAAAAAAAAAAGAAATACACATTGGTAAGGAGGAAACCAAGGCTATTCTGCCCATAGAAGCAAGGCCTAGAACTGAACACTGGGGGCTGGAGTTTCAATGCCATGCAAGAATCGATGACAAGCATTGGTGAAGAGCAGAAACAAGCCCCTTATATGAAGTCAGAGGGTGTGAAATAAGTTCAATCAGAGTGAATTGGGATGAAACAGCTCTGCCTGTCTGTCTGATATTATAGATAGAAACTTGATATTGCCTATGTCTCATGAAAAAAATGAGACAACTGCACAAGAAAGGGAACTAAGTAGCTTTGCACATGGGTGAGAAAACGTGCAATTGGCTGAGAATCCCTAAAAGAAGAAATGATTATGTACAATAAGAAGGAGGTACATGAGGAGGAGAAAAGGACATGAACAGGAAAAATCTGCTGTGCAAAAGATCTCAAAGAAAATTTGCAAAGAGCACAAAGAAACCCATTGTCATGAAAATCATCATCAGACTTGATAAATGGGAGAGTTCACCCCAAAGAAAATAGAATAATGGATCAATCTAAGAAATTCTAAATCAGTGTATAAAATGCTATAAAAGATAGGTGAGGGAATAATATTGTTAGGACAAGAACCAGAAGTTGTTAAATAAAAGTAGGTACATTAAAAATAATAAAGAAGATGTGGTCCATATATACAATGGAATATTACTCAGCCATCAGAAATGATGAATACACAACTTTTGCATCAACATGGATGGGACTGGAGGAGACTATGCTGAGTGAAATAAGTCAAGCTGAAAAACTCAATCATCATATGGTTTCACTTACTTGTGGAGCATAAGGAATAGCATGGAGGACGTTAGGAGAAGGAAGGGAACAGTGAATCAGGGGGCAGAGAATCAGAGGAGGAGAAGAACCGTGAGAGACTGTGGACTCTGAGAAACAAACTGAGGGTTTTGGAGGGGAGGGGAGTGGGGGGATGGGTGAGCCTGGTGGTGGGTATTAAGGAGGGCACGTATTGCATGGAGCCCTGGGTGTTATACATAAACAATGAATCTTGGAACCCTACATCAAAAACTAATGATGTACTGTATGGTGACTAACATAACATAATAAAAATAATAATAATAAAAATAACTGAAGGGAAATACAGTCATCACATGAAAAGTCCAATAGAGGAGAGGAGTAGTAGGAGTAGACACTGGTGAAAAGAGAATTGGTAAAATGGATAGTAGAATTGGAAAAAAAAATTATGCAGAACACAGAACAACAAAAAATGCTGAAATTGTGGAGGGTATATTAAAAATTCCAGAATTAAGTACAATAAAACAGTTTTCCAGCCTTGAAGAAAAATAAATCTTCATATTTAAAAGCTAAAAAGTGCCAAGAAAAATACATCTTATGAAGAAAAATTTTAGAAATGCACATATCCAAATAGTCATAATTTAAGCGCTAGAAGACTAATTTCGATATGACAATTAGGGTCTCTTTCTTTACTATTTAAAACAGGAAAACAATGTTGTCTTGCATTTCTGGTGCAGTTGCAGAGGTTAGTTCCATGAGCAAGGATCTGAAAGAGGTAGGAGTGGTAATTCCTTCCAGATCTTTATTCAACTCACTTCTTGGGCCTGTGCCTATCTTGGAAAATGACAGCAGAATATCACAACCTAAGTCAAATGTGACTGCACCACAACTGCTGCTCCAGGTGTGGTTTCATTGTTGGGTCGAATCACCACATCCAGGGCACTTAGTATGCAGCTATTGATAACACTGATGCATTTTCTCCTCTGTAAACCTGTAGGTAGAAGATCACTGAAGGTTTACTCTTAGGCAGTAGGGTGGCAATCTGCCTTCTCTTTCATACTTGAAAACTATATTCATATTCTTGTCAGAGCCCTTGGCCACCTTAGCACCCTATAGGACGTCATGCTGGGCACTGATGGTACTGTCTTATTGGTCTGGTCAGCAGGAATAGCTAACTCCTCCAAACCCCCTTGGAAGACACATCTCATAAAATTCAGAAGCCTGACATAATGGAATTTCTAGGGCACCAGTGGTCTGGGGCACGTTGAAGTATCACTTTCGCAATGAAGGACAGGTTACCGAATCTGATCCCTTTCCCTCTAAGACAGAAAGAAAATGCCTACTGGTCCTCTTTGGATTTTTGAGGCAACACGTAACTCATTTGGACATGATACTCCAACCCATCTATTAATCATCCAAAATGCAACCAACTTTTAGTAGGGCTCAGAAAATGACTCTCCAAATGATCATAGAGTATGAAGATATTTGTATCCATGTGAATGCTGAACAAAGAGCAATGTTAGAAGAAGAGGTCTTTAGTAAGCAGGTGGAGAGACAATGTGAACCATCCAAGTATATCAGTCAGTCTCTCTCCCCAGCTACCCTCTCTCTTACTCAATAGACTCATGAACAAAGTGACCATGACAGCAGGGATGAATATTATACATGGGCTCAGCTATGACTTTTATTCACTGGGATTAATCTGACTTTTGCCACTGCTGAGTGCCCACTCTGCCAACAGACCAATTCTGAGTCCCTAGTTCCTGACAGAATCATTTCCTAAGGAATCAGACATGCATTTTCTAGAAAGTTGATTAAAATAAGACTCTTCCTTCATGGAAGGGAAACCACTTTGTCCTCATGGCCTGTAATGCTCTGCCAAAAATATAGTCCATGGTCTTGCGAAATGCATTCTCCATTCTCATGGTGTGTCACTCAACATTGCTTCTGATTAAGAAGTTCATTTTATCACAAAGTGATAAAATGGGGTTTTCTCTTGTTTATGGAATTCATTTGTCTTATCATGTACCTCGTCATCTTGAAGTAGTTGACCTGATAAGACAGATGAATAGCTTGTGGTGCAACTAGGTGGCCATTCAGGGTGAGGCTGGGCTCATGTCTCACAGAATGTGGCCTATGCTCTCTGAGTCAGCAAATAAGACATCATGTATTTCTCTTTAGCCAGGACTCGGGTCTGGGAATCAAGGTGGAGTTGATCCCCTGATTTTCTTTCTCTCACTAATACTTAACTGATTAAATTTTACATTTTTGTCTTTGCAAGTTTGGACACTGATGGTTTATAGGTCTTAGTTTCCAAAGAGAAAGGCCTTCACTGGGGACCAGTGGTTCCATAAACAGATGGTGAGACTACCTCTGGCCGCTTTCACTTCTCATGCCAGTGAACCAATAGTCAAAGGAGGGGGTTACCGGACTGGCTAGAGTGATAATTCTTGATGATTAAGGAGAACTGGGTTGTATTTACCAAGGCGAGGGTACAAGGAAGAGCGTATCTGAGATATTTCTGACTTCTCTCATGTCCTGTGTAAAAATCAATGAAAAACTTCACATTTACTTCAGGTAGGACTTCTAGTGTCCTGGATGCTTCAGGAAAGTGTGTCTAGTACTTCCCACCGGGAGATGATAAGCTGAGGTTCTTGCTGAGATCTGGACACTGGGTGTCAGGCTTTGGATCCTAGCACAGCTGGGTCCTGGGGACATGAGAGTTCCTCTTGTGAACCCCTCCCCATGTGGTGGTGGGACGCAGGATGCATGACCCCCAGGGGAAACTCAACATCTATTCAGAATCTGCCTGAGGAGTCATGGAAGATGTATTGGGATGATCCTCCTCTCAGGAGATGACAAGACTGACATATGTGGAATCAGAAATAACCACATAGGCATCTCTTCCCTGGGTCTTCAGCCTGCCAGCCTACCCTGTGGATTCTGAACTTGAACTTCCACAATCATATGAGCCAATCCCTTCAATAAATCCCTCCCACATGAATAAGAACTTTCTCTCTCAGTACGTCAAATGGCGATTTTGTTGTTCTTAAAGATCATAATGAATAATAATAGTTGAGATGCTTTTTGAGTAGCAAGGGAACAGAGTGATAAATATTAATTCTTGGGAGTTATGGTGAACAGGTGGTCTCTGTAGAATGTGAAAACTTTTGGCTAATTCAGGACAAAATTCAGTACATTTGAGAAAATAGTGGATCAGATCAACTATTTAGAGTCATGTAGAATAAAGAGGTTATCCCGATAAAGAAATTTTTCATTTGGTGCTCTTTCTTTCTCCTACCTGGTGTAGACACAACCAGCGTCCTTGGCTGTTCTTCATACCCACCCCTGAGGACATTTCACATGAAATATGAGACAGAGCAACAAAGATGGTCAAAATAAGCTATCCTGGGACTGTTCCACTAATGGCTAATAAAAGGGAATAAAACACGAAAACTCCTCTATCTGGTAGGTCCCAGTGTTCTGAGATCAAGATGGAAAATCAAAGGTACGAGTATATTCCATGTCAGAACACTGTAGTTTGTCTGTAGAGCTTTGCTGAAAATTCATTTGCTGTGGTGGAGATTTACTCTAGTGGACTGTCATGGACCCCGAAGCCCTTCATTCCTTACCAAAAAGAAGACGTTTGTTTGGGGTCAGGGGGTGGGGAAGTGTCCATCCATTCGACAGGTTCTATTTCAGTGTACTGGGGGCTATTCACCAAGAACATTCTTATAAAACAAGGTGCTGGCTCCGGCTGAGGAGGGGGGAATATCAGAACTGCTCGACAGATGAACTGCCCCGACGCCCCTCCCAGACTGGTATTCCCACTGGAAGCAGCTGCATGTGAGTGCTAGGGGGAGGCGAGGCAAGGAGCTGTTAATGATGTCTCATCCTTTGGTCATGTTCAAATAGGAAAAACAAATTCTATAGAGAACAAAGTGAGGGTGGCTGGAGGGGAGGGGGGTGGGGGGTGGGCTAGTTGGGGAGGGGCATCAAGGAGGGCACTTGTTGCGAGGAGCACTGGGTGACGTATGTAAGTGATGAATCACTCAGTTCTATTCCACAAAACCATCATCAGCCTACATGTTAACTAACCAGAATTTGAGCAAAAACTTGGGGGTGGGAGAAGAAAAAAAAATTAACTAAAAAAATTAACTAACTAAACTGGAAATATTTAAAAATGAAAGGAAATGGTGATGTACTTAGCCATCTGT
This sequence comes from Mellivora capensis, assembly GCA_004024625.1. Lineage (NCBI taxonomy): Eukaryota > Metazoa > Chordata > Mammalia > Carnivora > Mustelidae > Mellivora > Mellivora capensis. The sequence continues at coordinate 59,274 of PISX010006494.1, read as the reverse complement.
GATTTGTGTGTGTGTGTGTGTATACAGTGTGTGTGTGTGTGTGTGTGCAGTGTGTGTGTGTGTATACAGTGTGCATACAGTGTGACACGGAGAGAGAAGGAGGAAGAGAGAGGTTAAAACCGGGGTACATCTGTGCTGCATATGCTGATAGTAAAAGGCAGAAAAGTCCAGTTTCTATACATTTGAAAACCATTATCTCTTTAAATAACAATTTAAATAATAGAGCAAAAGTGGTTGTCAGGTAGAGGCTGGTTCCAGGCTGTACAGGTAGCTGGGGTGACGTAAATGATCAGTCCTGAGACGACAACACCCCCGCCGAGCTCGGTGTGAGCCACGCTCTGCGGCGGCCCAGCCGCTTGCACAGAGAAGTCGGACTTCAAGAGGCGTCCAGCGGTTAGCAGACGGCCACCTGCACAGCCGCCTCTGGAGATGCGGGCCGTCATGGTTCCTCCCAGCAGCTGCCTGGCTCACCCTGGGGTTGCACTTCGCATCACTAAACGTGATTTTAAATCCTAACGTATTTGAGTGAGAAAAGGCCGTGTGGTCTCAACCTCACCTCCAGTTAGCCCCCTGGAGACTCAGGGAAGAGCGCCTGCGTGGCCAGTTGTCGACGTGCACACAAAGGAAAGTCGCTCTCTGACGGTTGTGTCTTCGCTTCCAAAATGTAGCAGAAACTTGAGGAGTGAGTCCCTTCCCCAAATATACCAGAACTGTCCCATAAAATTCAACTATTCAGAGAGCAAAATTCAAAACAATTTTTATGATCCACTTTGGATCTGTGCAAAGAATTTGATTTCTTCTCCTTTCCCCAAACCCCAACAACCAATCATTGTTTGGGGTTTTTTGGAAGGTCTTCAGTTAATCTGTATTTATTTGTGTTTTGTAGGCATTAAGTGTTGACCAGCAAGCCCTCTCAGTGAGTAACAAACCTGCTTCTCAAATTTCAGAAGAATTCATTTTGTTTCTCTAGTGAGTTGGTCAAATCGGAACTGATCATTAACTAGATGTGTCCCCTTTGAGTGGGAACGACTAAAGGGTACTTGGGCTTCATGGCATCCTTTGTGGGATTTGGGGGTTTAGGATAACAGAGCCCTGCAGAGTCCCACGGGACCTGCCCCCCATGTGTGACTCCTCAGAGCCGGGCTCTCCACCTCCCCTCTGGAGCCTTCTTCCGGTACAGGCTTTGTCTTACGGAATTATCTCAGGAGAAAATGAAAATAGACTCATGTCCCCGCATATGAGACCAGGATCCTGAGTGCATTAAGATAATAGTACTTTCCCCAGGCTGGTCTGAGTGGTTCCCACTATGGTGTGGCAGAGCTGACCATCATTTCCATTGGAAATGTTTGAAAGTGCCCATTATGGAGAGCTAAAGTGAGTTAGACACAATGACTTCAGAGAAAATAATATGCCACTGATGGTCACTAACAAGAAGAGTCACCCAGGCTATTATTTTTGAGAACTGCTTGGGGTGAGTCTCAATCATTCCGGCCTTTGGAAAGGACATTAACTCCCATGGCCAGGCCTGTATTTTGCACTTTGGAACCCTGGCAGAAATCAGCTTGTACCGTTTATTAAGAATTCTCCATTTATTTGTAAGTTGATGAGAAGTGCCCAGCACCCCCGGGGAAAGAAAATACGGTAAGAATGTGGCTTGAGAATATTAGCTCTCTGTGTGCACCTGCAAATTCAGGTACAGAGTAAGACGGTGTGGGTTTTGGTTCAATATCTATGTATTTAAAGGGAGCCTCGGGACTCCTGGGTGGCTCAGTTGGTTAAGCGGCTGCCTTCGGCTCAGGTCATGATCCCAGCGTCCTGGGATCGAGTCCCACATCGGGCTCCTTGCTCAGCAGGGAGTCTGCTTCTCCCTCTGCCTCCATCTGCCAGTGCTCACTCTCTCTCTCTCTCTCTGAGAAATAAATAAATAAAATTTAAAAAAAAAAAAGAAGGAGCCTCTCTGTCTGGCTCGCAGCAGAGGGTTTTGGTCTGTCCCTCTCCCCCATCAGCTCTAATAAACCATTTGTTTGCAAAATGAATCAGATAAGGGTGTCTTCTCCCCACCCAATTATGCCCTCCCCCCATTACTATCTCTGAAGGAAAGTGCCTGGTCCTGGCGGGCAATATCAGGGCTGGGCACCCACAGAAACTTTCCGAAAGGTGATGTCTACAAGGGGGGTGGCTTTCTCATGCCCATGAAGGGTCTGGTCACCGTACAGGTCCTAGGAAAGCCAGTGACTGTGTTCCAGGGGGCCCGGATCCCAGACCTGCTCCTGCTGTGCCACCTCGGGAGGCTCGGTGGTTGCCTGGCCTGTAAAATGAGGATTAATGCTCCTGTCTCAGCACGTTGTGAGGGTTCAGTGACCCCATGAAGCTCTTAATTTGATGCCAAGCCCATAGGAGCCACTCAGGAAATGCTTCCATCCATCTGGACACTTGGAGGAACCCCACAGAAAATGTCTAAGTTTTATCCTTGACGCGTAGAAAGAAAAGCCCTGAATTCTTCCTTCCAAATAAGTTCATCGGAGAACCAGCTGCAGGAAGGGAAGCCGCTTTACACAAAGGAGCTGCAGGGGAACCGTCGCCAGCACGAGAAGGATTTTTTAGCACATACCGAAAACCATGAAAAGCACTAGGACGGGGCCCAGGCCAATTTGGAATCCAACATTCCAGCGGAAATCTTACAGACCTTTGAGATCGAGGTCAGCCGTCGTCCTAAGGTCTCGTGTGTGTGCTTCTCATGTGACATGGTCTTGAAGAAAAATTCACTGTGAAAACGAAGAAACCAGAACTTGAGCTGAATGCTCTCTTGTAGACATTAAATAGTTTTAATACCAAAAAGCTCCGGCTTGTAATCAGCTTTCCAGAGGAGCAGATATCAAAGGCACTGCCAAAAAGGCAGAAATTCATGCCGAGAGAGGACATGAGAGCAGAGCTATTGACCATGTGGGAGACTTTCCGGGGACACAGCATGCCGGGACACTCTTGGCTCTGTGGCAAGCAGCAGCTCGGGACTGTGAGGCTGGTTTCTGCCTCTGTCTGTCCAACACAGGCTGGGCAGGGTGGGGGTAGGGGTCTCTGCTCCTGCCAGTCCCATCCTCCCTCTGCAGCTGAGGCCGAGAGCGGAGGGACGCTGGTGCTTGTGACCAAGGGAAGGGTGTGTCCCTCTGGGTGTTTCATAACAGCTACTGGATGCTTGGCCTGATGAGGACATAGACCCATTGCTCATAAGTCACTGCCCACAGCTGCCATGTGGCTCTGACTCCACCTCAGGGATCCTTCCAGGTGCCCAGAGGTGGGGGACAGGGGAGATTGGGTAAACAGCTCAAATGATTTTTCAGCCCCTTACCTGAGCACGTTTACATGGGCCTAGAAGCCAGCACTGCAAGCAGGTGGGTGAACAGGGTGGGAGTGGGGCCAGTGCAGGGACCTTGGCAGGAACACCAAGTGTCTCCACCAGCGTTTGGCTGAGACTTGAGAAATCATGAAGCAAAGTCCCCATGTATGGACAGGTCCTGGGCACCACAGGAAAGACCTGCAGGTTCTACAGTTGTGGCTGGGGGACGTCTCCTTTCTGGAGGCTGTGCCCTCGGAGCGGCAAGGGGGAGACCAAAATGACCCTGGGGCCTTGGACCCGTCACAGACACACTGGGCCCGGACAAGTGTCCTGGCAAACTCAGAGCAGGGAAACCGCCGTGGTCCGCGTATCACTCAAAGCCGTTTATGTGTCATACGTTAAGATGTGTGTTCTTGTGCGGAGACCCCGAGACTCTGGTCCCCAGGCAGCAGCAGCCGGGCTGCTCAGACCCTTGGGCAGAGGGCAGATTGCCAGGCCGCACCCCAGCCTGCCGAGCCCGAACGCCGAGGGGGTGGCCCGAGCACCCCCAGTCTGGGCTGTGGACGATTCTGAACATGCACACCGCGTGAGAACCACTGCCCTAGAACGCTTATTTCAGGATTCACAGACAGTTTAAGAGTGTATCTCGTATAGTTCTAAATCCTGGGTGGAATTAGAAATACCTGGAGAGCTTATTAAAGAAACACACATGCCCTTGACCCACTCCGGAAGATTCTGGAAGACTCCAGTCCAGGGGTCCTGGACAGGATGCTCCCAGCTGCTTGCATTGTTCTGCAGAGGCCGAAAATCACCGAAGCCTGCCCCCTCCTTGTCCTGCTGTGCTGGAGGGGCAGGAGAGGCTGAGGGGTGCCCGCCCCCACCCGCCAGCCCCACGCAGGCACTCGAGCCTCACGGCGTGGAGGAAAACGTGGGCCGTGTTATCGTTTAAAACCAAATCGTCGGTGCGTAGTTTCAAGATTCATAACCTGGTTTTGGCCCAGGTGAGGCCTAAGCATCTGTTATTGCTCCAGCCCATAGTTAATAATCCCCTCACTTTCACAAGCATCCCAGATCTTCTCTAATATCCAAAATTGCCCGTCTTGGAAGATGACAAGCTGTTGACGTAATGATGACGTCAGCAACAGACCGAGAGGTCACCATTTGCACATTCAGTTGAATCAAGGTCCTTTCCCGGCTGTGATGCACACGTCGGCGGTCACGGCGCCAATATCGTTTCAAGGACAGTGTTGGCAAAGTCTTTGAAAGTCAAAGGATGGATCTATTTCAGAACCAGATGATTCAGCCGTCAAGTGTGATATTCCTACATTTTCCGAGTCAATCTGATTTTGCAAGTACTGTATCCCTTTTCCTCTGATCCCCACCTCGGTGGTGGTAGTGAAATGCTCGCTGGGGACCAGGACACCCCTAGTGCCTACACCTGTCCCCTTTCCTGCCCGCTCCCCTGGATTCCCAGCCGAGGCCTCGGTCCCAGCTGCTGGACCAGCTGCTGCCGGTGTGGCTGCTTCCCTGCACAGGTAGGACAGGGCCACACAGAGGGCCGATGGGAAACGAAGGCTGTGTTTTCCAGGCACTCTGCCGATTTCCCCACCTAAACACAAAAGAAGGATTTCCCAGACTCTTTCTTCTTCCCGACGTTCACAGGGTAGGGTACTAGCTGTGAAGAATACAGAAATGACTCGGGGCCTCAGGAAGACAGAGAACAGGATTGTCTGATGACATCGGCAGCTGATATTTGCAAACCCGGGCCAGGCTGTGCTGCGCTTCTCCCCACGGCCCTCCGTGCTGGGAATCCGGTGCTCCTTTTGGGAGATGGGGAGTTGGACAGTGGCGGCGGGCCTTGCAACCTGACCCTTCTCCATTGTCCTTCTCGGAGAACCTGCAGCCTGTCAGAAAGCCGGCAGGAGGTGACCATAGCAACACTGCCCAAACCCCCGCCGAAGGAGGCTTGTGGGCTGGGGAACCGCTGTCATTTCCATGCTGACTTCCAGGGTTTGGAACCGGACTCTAAACCCACGTATCACAACACAAGGCTCGGCATTTCAGAAGGGTGTGGAGCTCGGTGTGAGGTTTCCAGATGCTACTTGGAGGCCGCAGCGTCCATCAGCTCTGGTCGGAGGGCGCACTAGCCGGTTTCTACGGCTGTTAAAATCTGTAGGACGGTGTCTGGCTTCAGCTTCCCCAGCCTCTTGGAAGCACAGGGCGGAGGAGGTCAGGAGGCACCGCCCAGGACAGGTCCGGTCGAGGGGTGCTGCACTGTGCCAGGACCCTGAGGACAGCTAGCAGGGCGACAGGCCTGCTCACCTCTCCACTCTGGCCCCAGAGCCTCACTGTTCTCGGGGGATGTCTGCAGCCAATCTTTCGTTCTTCTGTCTTTGTTGGCCATCCCACTCCTCTGTCTGTTACTATCCTTCTGAGACTCTTACCAGATTCTTCAACGGCGGCCTTTCAGGTGTGCATGGTCCATCTTTATGCCATGCTTACCAAATCCCTGGTGTACTTGGGGAGGGGGAGCAGGGAGGAGAGTGGGCCCCTCCCGGGCATGGCTGGGCCGAGGTCTTGCTCTGCACAGAACGGCATCTGAGCTAGTTCCCCAAGGTCCCTTTCTTTGGCTGGAATGATACCCACCTTGCCAGACTTGTAAGGATTAAGTCAGATAGGGACTTGGGGCAGAGCTGTTCCCACAGTCAAGCTTATTAGAGCCCAACCAGGATGACTGGCCACTTGGTTGTCCCTTTTAGGCCTGGGCAAGAGGGGTCCCCGTCATGGGCCTGTTGTGTTACACGCTCCCTCCTGGTTGCCCCCCTAGCCTTGCCGTCCTAAAGAAACAAGATACTTCATGGCCAAGGGGACCTGGCCCCCTGGAGCCATGCTTCCTTGGCTAGTCCCAGGAGACGGGATAGCCTAAGGAAGCTGTCCATCTTGAGTTGACTTCCAAGGACTGTGAGCACGCTCCCGTCCGTCCTCCTGGAGGGTTCCACAGCCCAGCTAGCCAACAGGTGGCTGTTTGTGGGGAGTGGGTAGAAACTGGACACGCGGGCTGGACCTCCACCTGCACCCCCCAGGGAGGTGAGCGGCTTGGGCTGGTCCCTGTCCTCCTGGCTCTGGTGCTGAAATGGGAGTCAGAATTCCCAGCGCAAACTTGGCCTTTCCAGACAGTAGCTCAGTGTGTGTGTCCAAGTAGGCAGACAGAATATATCTTAATTCACTGCTTGCTGGCTAGATCTGTGACTTCATAATATTTACACAAATGGTGTGAAGTCTCCATTCGCGTGTTGAGTGGGATCCCAGGGACGTCCGTGGCAGACCCCACACGCACGGGGTGCGCATCACAGACCCACAGTCTGTACGTCAACACTGAGAGACACTAGTCTCTGCAGCAGCCGCTTCGTGGCTTTTTTTCCTAAGGTTTTTTTTTTTTTTTTCAAACGGTGCAGCGATTGGTCAGGCTACACTGGGATGGATGTGTTAAACACACAATAATAACATTGGGAAATGGGTCAGCAAGGAGGGGGAAAGAGTGAAATTTTGGTTCTGATAAAAACCTGATTCCAGTTTCCTTCTCCCCTTCTCTCGAACCAGCTTTTCTAGAATTTGTAATCCCGGAGAAAATAGGAGAGCAAAACGCGGAACTAAATATCCACAGTTCAACAAGAACAAGAAGGCAGGCTAGCGTGGGGGGTAGATGTTTTCTTTTATATTACAGTGCATTTGAACCGTTTTCCCGCCCTGACCTTAGATTGTCTATGTGTGATACAGATCTTCCGGGCAGAGATGAATTAGGGTGGGGCATGCTCCAGCGGATTTTATGGGAAGAGCAGGTGGTTGCCTAGGGCAGCGCAACATTTCCTCAAGTCTATGATGGGAGGGTCTGTAAGCTGCGAGGGGGTGGGTGCCTTTGTGGTTCTTTTTCCCCCGTCTTGCCTAGGGCAGCAAATTCCCAGCACCACCCTAGGGCCTAGGAGGCAGAGTATTTGAATATATTTACATCCCTAATTGTAAGGGGGGTGGGGAAGGAGAGGAGAGCATTTGTTTACTATCTCCCTCAAGCTTCTGATGAGTGTTTAGCTTTTGGTTTCTATCCCCACGGTGGCTCCTGTGACATCTCATAGCTGGGAGAGATGGCGGCAGAGCCAGGCTTTTATGTAGGTGACATGAAGGTCACATCAGGGGCGTGCCAAGGCAAGCAGACCAGAGGGACAGCTGGCATTCCCGCCTGCACCCCCTTTCTTCTGTGCCCCTCTCCGGAGAATGTGCACGTGTCCTAACAATACGGCTGAGCTCCTGAAGCAGGTCCAAATCTGCACCTGGTTCCCGCAGCTGCCGACACCATCTGTGCAGGTTATCACACTGGCTCAGGTCCTTGGACCCCGCGGGGGCCTCCGGGAGATGGAACGCGCTCTCCCAGCAGACCAGCTTCCTCCTCGGCGCTCATTCACTTTGTGATGGAAATTACTCCCGAGTTGTAGTCCAGGGAACTAAACTGCCAGTGTGTCACAACGTGCCTGCCATACCCGGGACAGAAGGATCCAGAATGGACTCCGCTCCAGAGCTGATTCTGTGTCGAGTCTGGTACTAGTGAAACGATCCCCTGCAAGTGAGATTCACCATAATCACCCTGAGCCTGCAGGGGACAGGCAGATGAGCCGCTCAGAGGAAGTCCCAAGGCTTGGGCATTTGCTGAAAAGTAACACATTGTAGGAAGTGCCAGGGACAAGTATCCTAAATTAGCCATGATCCTTGGATGGTTGCTGGGGCCAGTGGAAGGCCACAAGAGAAAGCATCTGAGTGGAGGCGCTGTGGGGGTACGTTCACAGCTAGTGCCCTTCGTGTCCACAAAGGGATGCCCTGTGCCCAATGAAGGGGACCCCCTTTGTCCATCACAGGAAGCGCAGCTATTAAAAGAGTGACTTTCACCCAAGGAAAGTCCTACGGCAGGAAGGAACGGGGGAAAAGAAGGAAGGTGGAACAAATAATCGTGCGATTCTTCTTAGATGCCCCGTACGGGGAAAAGCGTTCTGTAACGCTTGGGAATTAGAGCTTTGCCATCCTCTCAGACCAAGCCCTTCCCAAGTCAGCAAAAGATTTTTCCTCTTTCTTCCTAAGGTAATTTTCATCTTTTTCTGAGGTGTGGGATATTTGTCTAAAATACTTCCTAATTAACAAAAGTGTTCTGCACCTAGAGCCCAGGGGACCTGTTTTCCTGTCCGTATGTCACATAATGCACCATTAGTGAGAACTCAACATGCGCATCAGTGGGAGAAAAGAAACCGACCTAACCCAGGTAAATAAGCTTTTCTAATGCAACATCATGGCTGACTTTTCCTGAGAAAATGCACTTAAGCCTAAAGGTTCGGGGAAAACCTGTCAGCAGTGGAAAAGCCCAAAGGGATCTGAGAGATGATTGGGCCAGGACTGCAAGACTGTGTTGGAGCCCGAGGTCTGAGGCTTCAGGGGACACTCTGGGGCCTTGAGTCAACAGCAAAGGTACTATGACTGCAGACCAGTCTCCATGCAGAAAAGGAGAGATGAGCAAACACTAGAGACCAACAGCAGTGCTTTAAAAAAAAAAAAAAAAAAGCTTCATTTTGCTGCAATAAAAAAGGAAGGTAAAGAGCCCACAATATGAAGAGGTAATTTATGTGCCATCATAAGATAAATACAGTATCTTTAAACCTCTGTGAAATACGCCCTTTGTGTGTGTGGTGGTGGTTCAGAGTCAGCGTTCAAGTCCAGGAGCTCTTGCAAATAGAGGAAGCTCAAGGTTAGCTTTCATTTATATCTGTGTACAAGAAAATGCAGGGTCAGTAACATAGGGTGAAGAGCTGTCCTATTTTGAGTGGCTTTGCCTTCACTGGAGGCTGGTCACGACTACGCACCTTGTCTGGCACTTTTTAGTGGCGGTCCCTAAGGCAACCAATCAAAGGTGGGGGATATTACCAAGTGAGAAGGAAAACCGGGTTTTCAGTTTTGACTGTAAAAATGTCTATGGCGACCTGGAGAGTGAAGGACGACATAATCAAATCCTCCCCAGGAAGAAGCAAATCATGGCACTTGTTGCTTGAACACACCTGTTGAATTTAAGGCTATGCAAAGTTGGCCTTGAAGGTGAGCCAGCTTATGGGCTGGAAGCCCAGACCACATTCTAGCCATTAGGTTCACATGCGTGCCTTCTCGGTCTGTCTCTCCTCATTTCCAATTCCAGTCGCAGCACGTCTGTTCTTAGAATTCAAATTCATAAAACGTTACACTCTTGACCACGGGATTTTTATCCTCTGTTTTGCTTATCACTGGAAAGAGGAAAAATAAAGAAGCTAAACAACTCGGGCTCTCATATTTCCTACCTGTGTAAGTCTTAGGAATTCACGAGCAGTAAAGAAAACACATACAAAATAATTTGCCAAGGTGTCAGGAGACTTTATTGCCCAAAGTCTTCCTTTCATGCTCAGCATCTCCATAGTGACATGCTGCCTTCTCAGATCATTGGATTCTGAAGAGAGGCATGCCAACTGGCTAGGCTTATTGGGTAAGAGGTCTGTTGAGACGATCCCATAATAAAGGTCTTAAAAATGGCTGTGAGAGGTGGCCCACCACTAGCAGGAGGGTCCTGGGATACCAGCTTCCGTTCTGACTTGAACGCTGTCTACTTACTATCTGTGCTAACCTCTGCAGGATCACCTTTATCTTTATACATAATGAAGGAGGGAAGATGGAGACCAACAAGGTCATCGCTCTCCAAAGTGTGCCCACGGGCACACAATAAATACACCAATAAACCATGCTGTAGTGTTAGAAAGCTTGATGAAATTCACAGGAAAAACTAATGTGCAAATGTACTCAGGAGAAGTCTGGAAGACAAAAACTAAGGAGGGGACTCACTGTACCGGGTATGAAGACACACAGTACAACTTCTAGAATGCAAACTGTGGGACTGACATAGGCACAGACAAATGGACCGGTGGGAAAAATACAGGAGGTATAGAAATAGGCCCAGGTACATATGGAAATTCACATATTTACAATGACAGGTTCTTGAGCCTCTGGAGGGAAAAAATGGCATTCTTAATAAATAGCACTAGAACAGGTGAGTGACCATTTGGAAAAAGATAAACTTAGATTCTTATCTCATTCTACACTTAATAATACACTCCACTTGATTAGGGAACAAAACATAATGAAATCCTACAACTACTAGATGAGAAATGGTCAAATTCTCTTTAAACTTGGGATAGAGGAAAGCTTTTTTAACTATGGCTCGAAATTCAGATGCAATAAAAGAAAGGATCGACAAACTGGACAACACAAAGTATATAAAAACTGTCTGTCAAAAAGTCAGAAGCAAAAGGTGCCTGAAACTGGGAGAAAATATATAAAATAACTTAAAGAGCTGATACCCCTCACATATAAATGTCTCTTAAAACTGAGAGACAAAAGGAAAAATATCACAGATAAATGTAAAGAAGGTACAAACAGACCTCTCTCTCTCTCTGTGTTAATCTAGGTGGAAGACCGCCAATGATCCTTATCTTTACAAAAAGCCAGCTTTTATTACAATGACCATTTTTTAAAAAAATCTCTTGTTCTTTTTGTGTTTTATTGACTTGCATTCTTTCTTTTCCCTTCTTCTATTTTGGTTTTTTATTTGATCTTCTTTCTGTGGTCTTAATGTGGAAGTTTTGATCACTGATTCTGAAACTTTCTTCCCCTCTTATGTAGCCTTTTAAAGCTAAGAATTCCCTCTAAGCATTGTTTTAGCTGCATCTCACAGGCTCTGTAGGTCGTGATTTCCATTTTTCCCCATCCCCTAATTTTAATCAATGTTATATATGTAACAGCTTTAGAAATACAGAATTGAGAAGATACTGGAAAGAGCTCCCATAGAGCGGCGTGCCCAGCTTCCCTTGGTAACAATACCTGTGACGGTAGGGGATACTAATTATAACTGATAGACCATGTTGATTCTTTCTCATTAGACTATGCCCATTGCTTATTCAGATCTCCTTAGTTTCACTTAATGCCTTTTTCCATTCGGGGATCCCACTCAGGATCCCACATCACATTTCCCTGCCATGTCTCCTTAGGCTCCTCTTGGTTGTTTTGGTTTTTAGGACTTTCCTTGCATTTGACAATTATGAGGACTGGTCAGGTATTCTGCAGAAAGCCTCAGCACGGAATTTGTCTGATGTTTTTCTCACGATTAGACCCGAGTTATGGGTTTTTAGGAGGACCACTCCAGAGATAAAGTCCATTTTCATCAGCCGGTATCAGGGGTACTTACTAGCTACAGGACTTAACACTGTCCATGCTGACCTTGGTCGTCGGGTTCCAGTTGTGTTGGGTCCCCCCACTGGAAGGTGGGGGTCAATGTTCCTCCAAGGTGAAGAATCCTCATAACGTATTTGGAATTCTTCTGCATGGAAGGTTTGCCTGTTGTGCCTTATTTATTTATTTAATCATTTTATTTATATCAGTTTGGACTAAGTATTTTTATAATAGATATTTATATAATAATACTTCTACATTATGGTTTTCGCATCCTCTTGTCAACATGTAGATATATTAGAATATATATCTAGAAGTGGAAATGCTAGATCAAAGCTTATGTACATTCAAATTTCGATAAGTGGCCAAACTGCCCTCCATATTTATATGTTGTTCTCATTTTTACTCTTCCCAGTCAGGTGTGAAAGCAACTATTCCTGGCACAGTGCATTACAAAATGTATTGAAACAGGATCTTTTGATGGTCTTAATGTGTTTGCTATTTATCTATTCATTCTAACTCACCGCAATGTGTTTTTTGTGGTCCTTCTCTCAGGGATGCCCTTTGGGGAAGCACTTCATTCCCATCTTGAGACTGTGAGGTTAGATCTGGTCCTCTGGGTAGCCACTGACTTTCAAAAACTGGACTCTGTTGACCTTTTCTAGGATCTAAGACCTCAGGCGTCCACATTCCCCATCTCCCATGTTTGACACTCAATGTTTTTAACAGACTCTTCTCCTATTCTTCTTCCTTCCTTCCTTTGTTCCTTCTTTCCTTCTTCCCTCCCTTCCTCCCTCATCTTTCTTGTTTGTTTCTTCAGAGCTGAGATCTATTTTTTTTTTTCCCATTCTGTTTACTTTGGAGTAATCTTTAGTAGAGGAATGTCAGCCTTACTTCACCATGGTCAAAGCAGAAATCCTTACCCACTTTGAGCTGATGGCTATCTACCTCATTTTGAAGGATTTCTGTGAAGATCTTTCTGACATTTTGTTTTAGCTTCACAGGGGCACGTCTGGATTATCTGAATCTTAATGTACTCACCTGCTGTAGTAGATTTATCCCCCGTCCCCATCGTTAGATTTTCGCTAATTTGAGAAGCATGTTTTCTCTGTCTTCAAGTAAGTGAATGGTAAAAGCATTTGACTGGATTTAATCATATCAGAACCTTTTGGCTTGCTGCTAATAACTTCCTTTCAGGTTGCTATCAGTACATTAATCGCCACTTTTATTTTTTTTATGGTTATTTGCTACTTCACATTGCATTCAATTTTACGATCAGTCAGCTCATGTCATCCTGTTGTTTCCACGAACACTTTGAAAAAAGGTTCTGTCACGAGCTTTGATGAGACCCAGATCCACCACGTCCTGTCATCCCTTCTGCCAGTCTTATAACAGCATCAGAGAGCAAACGAAGGATGACCTGTTGGCAGTGAACCCTGCTGACTCCTCGAAATTATTACTTCTTTTTCTAAAGGGCTTGTAAATCTACTGCCTAATCACTCTGCCATCCGCTCCCCAGCCGTACCAGGAACTGCCGTGTCATCGAGTAAGGGCGTTGGAAGTTTCTGGCACTCGTGGCTTTGCCTTCTCACTTTCTTTGTGATTCTCCAAAGAGCTAAAATTGGTTTTGCAATCACACATTTACGGTCTGCACACCTTGGGATGAAATGTAGGGGGACGTGGGCGCTCAGTCAGTCAAGGAGCTGCCGCCCTCTTATCTGCTCCGCCGTGTGGGACCCCCCCGTCCCACAGCTCCGGTGGGCTCTTCGGGCTTCGGCAGGAAGACTGATCTTGCTAGCAGAGCAGGCTGGAGGAAAAGCAGCCGAGGAGCGGTTCTGCCTTCTGTCTCCTATTAACCTTGAACTGAGACTGTGAGCTCACACAGTGCGGAGAGCACTCCTTGTTCTGAGCTTTCTCACAAAGTTCCTCTGGCTGTTGGTCCTTTGGCGAATCATTTTTCCTTCTAAAATGGGCACAATCACAGCACCGCCTGAAAGTCATGCAGGACAGGGATTATCCATTTCGCTTGCCTAGAACCGTGACTGTCTGTGGCTGGGCATCAGGGTTAGCGGACTCATTGCCGTCCTCATCATCTTTTCTAATGGGCAAAGTCACTCTGACATCAGCTTTCCTCTCCTTGCAGAAGAGCTATTGGCTGCATTTCTAGAAGTTCTTGATTGTGTGTTGTTCTTATGCCCGACTTTAAAAATCTGAACTCTTTAGAAAGAGGATTTTATGATCAGCCTTCCCAATTTTCTTTCTCACCAAGCTCACCAGTGATACAATAAGGATTTTTTACATTGTTTATTTGTCTCAAATGGTCGCTTCTTTTAGAGTCTCTGACAACGTGGTTCCTTTTCTCTGTGCATCACATAGAACTACCAATTCCTGCTGATCTGACCTTCATAAAGCTGCTGGTTCCTCCTCCTCCTCTTCAACTCTCTCCTACTATCATTCACTATTTCTTGCCATTTCTCCTTATAACAAGTTCCACATGTTTTCTGCCAGTTTCCCTGATGTTATATCTGCCCTCTGCCGCCAGATGGATATCTCTAAGACATTAATTTAATAATGACACCAGCTTGCTAAAGACTTTTTTTTAACTTTGGAACCTCTTCAAAATCAATGATCAAGAGATGAGAACACCAATAAAAAAATCAAAGATTGTGTTGATGCATATCGCATTCAGATTTGTCTCTCATGTCAGTATTAAATACACAAAAACGAAAAATTTGGCAAGGCCACTGCTCCAAAGGCTTTACCTATTTGTTCTCAACTAATTTAAGAGCTGTGGAGGATAATGAATCTAATCACTAATAATTACAAACCTGCAGAAAGAGAACAGATTCATTACCTCTTAACGTTTCTTGGAGTCGCCTTAATCTCTGAGTGTTGATCTATGTGATCATCTGCAGATGGGATTTCTTCTTGATGCCAAACCTTGAAAATGTCTAACAGAGCTATGCTGATTCACCCTTGGGAGCAGCACAGCCAGTACCTCACATGGGCAACGAAATATGCGGGAGAAGAAATATGCTAAATAGAACTATCAGGGGTTGGCATTTACTCATTCTACCAACAAAGTGTTTTTGTTTGTTTGTTTAAGATTCCATTTATTTATCTGCCAGAGAGAGACCCAGTGAGAGGAAACACAAGCAAGGGGAGTGGGAGAGGGAGAAGCAGGCTTCCCGCGGAGCAGGGAGTCTGATGCAGGGCTGGATCCCAGGACCCTGGGATCACCACCAGAGCCGAAGGCAGAGGCTTAACGACCAAGCCACCCAGATGTCCCCAACAAAGTCTTTAAGAGTGTTTACTTTCATTGGAATCAAATCGGCTACAGAAAAAAAAAAAAAAAAAAAAAAAGATGCATCTTTTCCAAAGAAGTTTGTTAAAACTGAGAAAAATTACCACTTGTGACATAGTGAAAGCTCTGAATAATTCAAAGGATCACAACTGGTTTTTTGTTCCAAACAAATGGGTGGAGAGTTCCATAGACATGTAGATACTGGTAGATACATAGATATACAGATAAAATAATGTTATCTCCAAGTAACAATAGAAATGAATGACAAAGCTACTGAATCATATTCTAACTCCCAAAGATTTTATTTATAGCACATTTGAGAGACACTGTTCTCAATGCTGTTACCTTTTCATTGCTGTTGTATTTTCATTCACTTAGAAAATACTTTACAATCATTAGGAACAAGATTTTGATTCTCTACTAAGTACAGAGACACAGTGCTTAGTGGACAATAGATCCTCAGATGAATTCTGGCTGAAGTAATAATTTCTGTGAATGGAAGAAGCCAAGTACCTCCTAGAATCAACTTTTTCCAGAACTGTTTAGAAGCTGATCTCACGCTTTCCCTGGCAGCATCCCCGTTGTACACGTTGGTCTCAAAACTCTTAAAAATTAAACTTCTGATGTGAAAACGAACCAGAAAAAAGTCAAGGAAGAAAAGAGAAATACACAGAAACTACACGAAAATGTCCAACTATAGAAATGCATGTTACAAAAGTGACTCTGGAATTTACCCAGGAAATGGTAGGTGTGTGCCCCTGGCTCCTGGCCCAACGTGTTTTGTGGTCCCTCCTTTGCCACGTGGGTTTGTGTGTATCCTGATGACTTTTTAAACCAAGGTCTCGCCTCAGTCAGAATGGCTAAGAAACAGACACAGAATTCAAGGGACGTTATACAAAGGAAAAAAAAAAAAAACAACCACAACCACAGAAAGATCCCATATGTTGGAGTAGCACAGAAGAAGGCAGGTAACAGCCGCTGGAAGAGGGGCGGGGCTTCCAGAGAAAGGAGGTAGGGAAAGTGCTGGGCTCTGTCTGGAGGGGTGAGCAGAACATTCTACAAGCACAAAGGGTCTGGACAGGGTCTCGGACACTGAGAACAGCAGGTGCAAAGGCCAGAGGCAGCGAGAGTACAGGCTGTTCAGCAAACTGCAACCATTTGGAAGTGATGGATGGGAGCGACTAGAAGGGAGGATTAAAGCTAGATGTCCCTCAGGACAAATAAGAATGTGTCACGTCTGGCAGGGAAGGTTATTTCAGTCAAGCCTAGGGGACACATTAGGGCTCTCCTCAAAAAGGAGCAGAAATTCTAAGGTTAAAAATATCCCCTTAAGCCAGTAAATACATATTAGTATGTACAAATACACATTAAACCCTGAATGGGCAAATACTGCATCCAGAATGGGAAGGGATTGTGCAGCAAAAAAAAAAAAAAAAAGGTGGGGGGGATTGAAAGCACAAAAAAATTGTACTCTTTTTCTCTCTCTCCTCCTGGGCTGTGACCTGAATCCTGTCTCCGCCACCGAGACCTGCCCCTGACCGGACAAAAGCCTCAATTCTCGTGTCCTCGTATCTCATGTTCATCACTCTTGTATTTTCTGTAGGTCACGGAACCCTCTGCAGAAACAAAGAGTAATGATGGTAAACTTGGAAATGTTGTTTAAGCACTAAGCACATAATTATCGTTTCTCTAAAGACCTTTGCAAACAGGAGTAACTCCCCAGATGTTGGCTGATCTGGATGGTTCTGCAGCTTCTAATGATGAGGCATACTCGACATCACACTTGGGACGTTGAAGGGCCAGCAAGGGAACAGTCAGGACGAAGTTTAAAACACACCCCCATGAGGAGCCGTCAACGCCAGTCTCCCATTCAGTTACTATCGGATTATGGCTGGAGAATATGCTGGCATAGAAAGGTTTGTGACTGAAAGTTACAAGATGTGGGATTAAATCTCGGCTGGTTGTCTTCTAGAGAGTAACCATTAGGCAACCAGTGCTGGTCCTCGATGTCCCCAAATCAAGGTGGTTGAATGAAACCTTGCCATCACCAGGTACAACGAGGGACTTTGAATCATGTCCAACA
Source organism: Mellivora capensis (assembly GCA_004024625.1). NCBI lineage: Eukaryota > Metazoa > Chordata > Mammalia > Carnivora > Mustelidae > Mellivora > Mellivora capensis. The sequence continues at coordinate 42,273 of PISX010006494.1, read as the reverse complement.
TGCCTGAAAAATCCCAAGAAACAGCTGATTGTCCCTGGGACCTCCATAATTCAAGCCTATGAGAGCTGGGAGGAGAAATTTTAATACATTTCTACAAGGCACTTGATTTGGAAAAAACAGTAGGCAAGAATGTAGTAGGCTCAGCCCTAGCAGTGGGAGAGTAGGCACAGTCCTTGGACTATAGGACCCGGGACATCTGTATGGAATTCAAGAAGAGTGGCCCAGGATCCAGAGCTGGGATGTGTGGGGTCACTGATTACAACGAATGTCACACGCTTTCAGAGTGGCGGGGGTGTAGGGTGGGGGAGGGATGGCATATCAGGATGTGGCCAGGGGCATATGAGAACTTTCTGTCTGTTTACTGTTGTTGTGAAGCTGAACCTTCCCTCAGGAAAAAAAAAAAACTTTATATATAAAGTCTATTTGAAAAAGCCCTGAGGTAGGTACTGTGATCATCCCTACTTTACAGATGAGAAAAAGAGTCGCAGGAAAACCGAAAAACTATGTTGAATTTAGATGGAAATTAAGATTGGTACAATTTTTTATACTTTTTTATGAACATATTTTCAAAAAGTTGACTAACTAAAAGTACTATAAAGAGGCACCTGGATGGTTCAGCCCATTGAGCATCTGCCTTCAGTTCTGGTCATGATCCCCGGGGTCCTGGGATCGAGTCCTGCATCGGGCTCCCGGCTCAACAGAGAGTCCGCTTCTCCCTCTCCCGCTGCTGCTCCCCCCTGCTTGTGCTTTCTCTCTGTCTCTCTCCTTCTTTCTCTTTCTGTCAAATAAATAAATAAAGTCTTTTTAAAAAGAGGGCCACTACAGTTTTTAAAACACAATACAAACAAAAATACTATAAAAACTTCATTTTCCTGTTTTAAATTGTTTAATTTCCACATTTAATTTAAATAAACAGTGAGAAATTATTTGTCTCCACATGAGGAAATTTTCTTGTTTTCCACCTGCTCCAGCCCTTGGCCCACGCAGGTGTTTCTAACGAACCGATGCCATTTTGAATAGTGAAGTTCATCCCTCACGCATTCAGCGAAGTCTTACTTTAAAACACAAAAGTTTGCATTTGAGCGATGAAACACATTCACTTTTTAGCCAAGTAAGATCTGACAGCTGTAAGGTATATAACCCTAGAGAAACATACTTGCAAATAATATTTCCTCTAAAGAAGTTAAAGTCAGATCGCAAACAGCTTTTTAAATCATCCTTCAGTTTCTCAAGTAAGAGTCAGAGAAAACTATTTTCTTGGGAGGAATAACATTGCCCAGTGTGGACGACACCAGCCACGTCAGTCTGCTGGGCTCTCGAAATGCGGGTAGTGACACACCATGGGTACGGAATATGAAAAGAGACAGAAAAATTGGTTATTTACAATTTTTATGTTGATTATGTGATGGCAATAATATTTTGGGTCTATTGCCTTAAATTAAGCATTGAAACTCATTTCACATATTTCTTTTTTTTTTAATTTTTATTTTTTATAAACAAATTTTTATCCCCAGGGGTACATGTCTGTGAATCGCCAGGTTTACACACTTCACAGCACTAACCATAGATTTCACATATTTCTTTTTATTTTTTAACATGTGGCTACTATACCGTGCAAAATTGCCTATGTGGCTCACATTTTATTTCTATTGGGCATCGTTTTCAAGACAGTCACTTCTAGGAAGATAGTACTTAGCCTCCAATAAAGAGTTGGAATCACGTTTGTCACACACACAAAAAAACCCTTGGTTTTTCTGACATATGTTAGCACAGGAGTTCCCTCCATCCGATAACAAGAAACAACAGAGTAATTTGTAGTATTCCAAACGGGGGGGGGGGACCCCCAAAAACAGAAAAAAGGAGAAAAACACAATTTGAGTTTAATTCTTCTCAATTATTTTTAATATGGGATTTTAAAAACATGTCACACAAACGCCTCAGCTTTTCACTTTTGGTGGAAAAATTGATTTGAGGGAAGGATTGATCCCTCCCCCGCCGATATGACAAGTGCAAAAATAAATAGATTATCCGTATCAGCTAATAAGAATGCAGGGACATGGCACTCTGGGGCAGGTGTTCTCTTCTGTGCCATGTTGATAGAAAAACTGACAAGGGACATTTAAAATTCATTGCTGGGAGGCTCCATATTATAATGAATCTCATTAATAGTAATTAGGGTTTTTTTCCTCCCCAGCTTCCACGGCTGATACCCTTGCGTTTACGGGTCAGAAAAGCTTAAATACTGGCCAGCCCCCCTGACAACGGACAACATCCTTTGGTTCCTTAAGAATACATATTCTTGGGCGTCAATTGACTTGGAAGCAGGAGATGTTCATGTTCTTGCCTGAGTGTCACAGGCTTGTCACAAAATCACCAATGACTTAATCACAATCACAGGCAGGCAATAGGTCAAAGCAACCACTTCCCTTCCCTGGTCTGAAGAGTTCTCTTGGAATTCATTCTGGAAAGTCATGACCCTCGCCCTGGGGACCTCATCTGGGAATAGCAGGGTGTGTCTCGATGCCAATGGCCAGAGGAACTGTTCTCTTGCCCTGAGACTGGCCTGGAAGAGTGTAATCTAATTACTCTGTGTTTCACTGACACGTGCAGACAGGGAGGGCTGCTTCTTTCTCGTGGCGGGAGCTGCAAAGTGCACCCCTCCTGTCTGCGTGGGGTGGTAACAGGACCCCGGACTGTGTGGGGACGGGGAGGGGGCGCCAACTGAGGCCAAGCCATTAGGTAAGTGTTTCTGCCATATTACCCCCGCAGCCTGCCCTTCACACGCGTCCCGGCCATTGTGGCACCGAGCAGCACAGCTATCAAACGTTGATGCCAACCTAATTATATATTTTGGCTTCCGTTTTTGCAATAGACTGTACTTAAGCAAAATTTAGTGCCGTCTTCTGTGTTCCTACAGCTGGATAATTATAAGGCCCTTCAGTTTTCGGAGCAGTAAATTAATGATACAAAGATCAGGAGCTATTTAAAGACAATAGGCTCTGTGCTCCCAGGGACCCACTCCTGGAATGCATGTGGAACTCTGCGAAGGTAGTCCCAAGGCGGGAGGCAAGGAAGTTGTGGGTTTCATTCAGCTTCAGAGTCAAACGGGTTTTGATGCTTTGGGTCAATGTCTTGTCAAAGGCACGATCTACAAAAACATGTCTTTCTTGTAATACTTCCACCGACTTCCCGTCCAATAAATGCTCTTAGATGGGGGCTGGCTAGGGAAGGTGTTGGCGGAGCCAAAAGCTAGAAAAACAGGACTCCAGTCTTCAAAGTCCCCTGATTAGTGGTACAGAAATACAAAGCATTAAGGCTGGAAGAAGCTCTAGAAAGCATCCAGTCAAGGGGTACTGAAAAGCGTTCTTTTGAACTACAGACACATGCAAGCAGAGGTGAGCTGCAAACCGGTAAAGCGGGGGCTGGCTGGTCCCCGGGCGCTCCCTCCCCGCTGCTGTAGGAAAGCTTCCAACCCATAGACTCAGCTCCCGGCAGGAGAGAGAATCGCATTTCTGATACAACTGTATTTCCAATATTACCTCCTACTGAAGCCTAATGTATTCACTGAAGACCCTTAGCTAATGCCCACCCCAGGAGGAAAAAGAGCTACTTGGAGTCCCAGACTACACTATCCCCTACAATTCTCTCCCCAGGCGGCCCCTGACAGGGGCTGCTTTGCTGAGTCTTCAGACAATGGGACCCATTTGTCTTGCAAATGTTTTAAACTTCCCAGGTTGGAGTCAGGATCATTAACTATTTTGCATGAAGTTGGTGAAAATGTTCTGGAAGAAAGTATGTATTAGGCAAAGTCAAGTCAGTATGTTAATTAAAAAAAAAAAAAAAGGTCCTTGAAGAGACCAAAGGCAGGAAAAGACATTGTCTTAGATGAGTTATTCTTTCTTCTTCCAGGTGAAGAGGTTTGTGGCCTTCTGTTGTTTGGCCTTTGGCCCTGACATATATGGGAGCAGAAATAATGTCATCATCGCAAACTCGTGAAGCAATAAAAGAAAGCCTGACCCCTGGCAGAGAACAGAAACCAGTGGCGAGAGGTTTCCTTGGTCTTTCTGCTGTTTGGGACGAGAACAACAGCAGTTCTCCAAAGCTGCCCCTTCTTCTCTGTTTCCAAGACTTTCCTTCTTTCTTTCTCTCTCTCCTTAGAGAATTGTGTGTTCAGATGTGTGCGTGTGCGTGTGGTCGTGGGTGTTTATGGGTGAGTGTTTGGCTGTGTGTGAGTCGGTCCGTGTGCACCCAGTCTGTCAGGTGGAACGTGGGATGTTGGGCCCGAGCGATCTGAATTCAAACCTCCCGTCCATCCCTCCTGGGACGGTTAGACCGTCAGTGCTCACGCCCGATGACACATCAGCGTCCACTAGAGATCCTGCTAACCTCAGAGCACTGGGCTCACCCGCAGACTTTCTGGTTCACTAGGTCGGGACGGGCCTGAGGAATTGAACTCCCAGCAGCTTCCCTGGCGAGGCTAACTCGGTGCTCCCAGACAATCAGACATTCTGGTATCTCTGTGGTGGGAGACAAGAGACTCTCTACCAGGGCAGTTGTAAAGAATCAAGTTTGTAAATGGCCTAGCATCTGGCCTAAAATAGCAAGGAGCTGAGAGGAGAGAAGCCCCCACTGTGCGGCTCGCTGTCCTGAGACCGAACGCAGGGCTCGCTCATCTGAAGGAATATGGCAACAAGGAAAATGAACACCATTTTGAAGACTCCCAAATCATGCACCATGGGGAAGCCATACTCAGAAATCCTGAATTTTATTATAAACCAAAGAAGTTGTTTTAAAAACAAGTTTGGGGGCTCCTGGCTGGAGCGGTCAGTAGAGCATGGGCTCCTGATCTTGGGGTTGTGAATGTGAAGCCCCTTGTTGGGTCCAGAGGTTGTTTAAATACTCTTAAAAATAAACAAGTAAACAAATAAATACATAAAAAACATCAATTTTAGGTCTTCACGTTGGCTATGGTGGTGACATTGTCTCAATATATACACATACTTGTACTTCAGATGGTAATAGTGTATCATTTGCTGGAAATTCACAGGATATTTCGTTTCCTTTCATAATCGGGTCCCATAATCTGTGTACCACTTCTGGGTCCAGGATGAAAAGATGCCTCTAGATGTCTTTGGTCTTTTCGGGCGACGATTTGGTGGCCTGATTACAGTGATTCCATCTTTAATATCTCTTTGTTACAGGGATGACTATTCTTTCCCTGGCGAGTGTTTATCTAGTGACTTTCTGAAAGGCAGTGGAGACACGGATTGTCGTGTTTCCCTGTCACCTGATGGTGTGTTCTCTCTCACCAAGACCACGACTACAGGCCCTAACCTGGAAAGCCACCATGCAGTGAGCATGGCGCAGGGCGCTGGGCATGTCTATTGTGCCTCAGGGCCTTCCACTCAATCTAGCCTCACTCTGATATTTTGGCTTTGAAACAATTCAGAAACAAAGGTGATATTAAGGCAATCATTGTAATCAACATCTTTCTTTCTTTTGGCCAGTGCCACCAGGAGGCATCGGTTTAAAGATGTAGAAGAAGGAAGTCAGGAGATAAGCGATGGACCCCTTTGCTCTTCATCCACCATTTGGAAAACTTCTTCACTTTTAAGCTTAAGATTTCCAATCACGTGAGCTCAAAATTCTAAGCGGCATCTAAGTTCTTTTAAATATTTCAATAGTATTGGTTTAAAACCCAATATAAGTATGGGTCTTTTCTTGTACTTAAAAAAAAAAAAACCCACAATACTTCAAAGTAATGGCCTCGCCAGCATGAAATATTGTACTCCTTGATTGAATTTCGTAGCCTCCGATGACACAAGAGCTGTGAAATACGACTGTTTCACCGGCTGGCAGCAGAGAGGTTGTTAACACATCTGTCTCGTTTCTGTGTTTAGGATGTCCACATCCCCCTGTCTACTCAGAGGTAGATAAATGAGGAACAGCACCACGGCCGTACAACACAGAGGTGTCAAGAAAACTAGAAAGAGAAATTCAATTACTTCCATAATCCTTCTTACATTTCTACTTTACATAATTCCTCATCATTACAAGAGGCTCCTGGTTCTCTAATTCACTTTCCATTATAGACTGTCTTGTCATATACTCCAATCCAAACTGCTTACCTGGTCCCATCATTCTAATATGCTTTCAGTTAGGCGCTTTGGATCTTGCTGTCTCCACAATTAATGTATCCCATACCTGCTCGACCCTTCCTCTGTATTTGTAGATCTGATCTGTTTCACCGCACCATGCCCAGTAGGCAGTCCTGCTAAAGGCTCGGACGCCAAGGCGTCCGCATTCACACCTGCACACCCACCGGGAATGGACTATTGACGCACAGGTGAGGAGTAAACAGGAGAGGGGATCCTCTGTCCTCCCAATCATTCGGGACGTGTTGACACAGAGACACGTTCCCTCCAGGCTGCGTGACAGACACAGTAGCAGAAGAAAGAGCAGCTTTGACATCCTGTAATGGCGGGTGAAACTGAAGCTTAGCATTAGTTACGAAATATCCCCCCTCGTGTCAGATACTTATTAAGTGTGATTCTCCCGTGGCCTTGTCCCTGATCCCTGTTTGAGTTATTAACACACCTGGCCCAGGTCTCCTGTTTCTGCCGAGACCAATGAAGTCAGTATCTCACACAAAGTGGTCTAAGGACAAGACCAAGACTGTCTAAGGACAGTCTGGCGTCCACAATCTGCCAAGCACACTAGACACAAGGCCTGTGGTTGCAAGATTAAATCAATCCACTCCCAGCCTAAAATGGGAGACCATGTCTGGTGCTTCCAGCAGGAGACTAAAGACAGGTGTGCAGAAGACAATCCAGTAAGGGGAACCCTGGGTGCAAAAGGGGTTCAGCACAGAAAAGCAGAAATCAAAGATGACTCAGCAGGAAGAGAGATCACGGTCTCCCCACGCTTTTCCTATTTTGATCTGTGTATGCCACTGAGAAGGCCCCAATAAGAGTAAACAAGTTATGAAATCTGTCGACGCTGGAGAAAACAGAGGGAAGAATCAAATCACAACTTTGCAACCTTCCTCCAAGGGAAGAGCGTCGGCCACTTCCTGCCCTGTCTCGCTCCTCCTGTCCTCAGGGGAAGGTTTCCACAGTCCCTCTCCCACCCAAGTGCAAGTCCATCTTTCCCATAACAGACACACATATGGCTTCCTGAGGTCCTCTGTGCCGGCTCGCCTTGCCATGTACAAATTGTGTTGATGAAGAGATGGTTCGTTGATGTGAATTTTCAACTTCCTGGACACTCAACGAGGTTGACTTCTGGAGGCAAGGAGCACACGAGAGATCCCTGCTTGGCACATTTGCTGCCAGACCAGTCCCCACCCTGACTGGCAAACGTGTGAGCTGTCTGCTGTGTGGCACAGTACGGGAGGTCCTAAAGACAATCCAGAGACATCTACCCGCAGCTCATGGCGTCATGGAAAGAGCAGATGAAGTCCGGGATGGGCCATCCGGGTCGGCCCCTCCAGTTCCTGAAAGAGACACCTGGGAGAAGTCAGGTGGGTCAGGAGGTCTTGTTATTGAAATGACCAACCACACATAAGAACCACACATAAGAAAGAAAGGAAGGAAGGAAGGAAGGAAGGAAAGAAGAAAAAGAAAAAAAGATGGGAGGGAGGGAGGGAAGAAGGAAAGGGGAGGGAGGGAGGAAAAGAAAAAAAAGAAAAAGTGGAGAAAAGATAATTATTTTAAAATGAAGGTATATATAAACTACATGGTATCATACCAATATAAAGTAGCGTTTGGTTAATTAGCTGAGCACTGAAGTAAAACATATATGAAGGAGTGACCACAATTTGAACCTGAGTTTGAAGGAATTAGTAGAAACAGTCCTTGGGCCAGAACTCTCAATGATGAGCCTTCCCTGGTGTTGCTTAACAGAGAGGCACCGGAGAGCGGACCCGCAGACGCAGAACTCTGCATGCCGCCTGCTTTCCCCGACAGAAACTGAGGTGTGGCCGGCAGCCAATCCATCAAACAGAGTGCGGCGGCAGACAGAGAAAACCGAGCTCATCTTCAAACCGCCCCCGCCCCCGCCATTCATTACCCCGTAAGTCACACGCTGGGGACTGCAAGATTCACCGTTTGTATTAAGCCATGATCAGTTTGTCATTCCCAGAAACCACTAGGAAAACAAAAGAACAAAATTGATGAAATAAATACATGAAATAACCGGAGTCCCATGGTATTAGAAAGATACATCTTCATACGTGAGTCTGAAAATTTATCGCCCTTTCAGCCCGGAGTTGTTGCATCACCATATATTATCCCTAGTTTAGGGTCGTGTCTGTGCCGGGCACCCTGTTCGGAATGCGTAAAACTTGTGTCCCTGTGCTGACGGTAAGCTGCCTCCAGTGCATGCTGGAAGTAGACGGGACATCAGTCAAAAATCAATGACGTACAGAGGAGCCATCGCTTCTTTGTGTGGCTCGTGAAGAGGAGTGGCGCTGGCGTCCCTGCACCAGTGTTAAAGAGGAGAGAACTGAGTGCAGGTCCGGGGCGAAGAGTCTCCGGGGTCGCCCTATCCCTGTTTAAGAGACAAAGTTCCCGGGCTTTAACAATGAAACATAGCGTCGTCTGTGCGTTAACTTAATGAAGGTCTTGTAAAAATCTTCGTGATTTTTCTCCGTAAGTGTCCCAGATGTCATGTCCATTTTTGAGAGGTGGAGCTAGGGACTTGCTGTCTGGGTGTGGCTTAGAAGAGCAGAAATTTCTTCTCTGTCGGGTCTGGAGGCTGGAAGTCCCCAGTCAAGGTGTCAGCAGGGTCAGGCTCCCACTGCCACCAGGAGTGGGGGGACCCTTTGCCTCTTGCTCCTCCCAGAGCCCCCGGAACTCCCTGGTCTGTGGCTGCCTCTCCCCAGACCTGCCTTAGTCTTCACGTGGCTTCTGTGTCTGTCTCTGCGCAGCCACCGTCTTAGATAACTTGTCAGTCATGCTGGGTTGGAGGTCACCCTACTCCAGGGTGACCTCGTCTTCCCTTGACTAATTATATCTACAACAACCTCGTGTCCAGCTACAGTCACCCTCAGAAGTGAGGAGGGTTAGCACTTCAGCCTGTCTTTTGGGGGGAAACAGAATTCAACCCACAGCACTTCCTCTAAAGCAATTTTAGCACTTCCTCGTCAAGCAATTAATGGCCTGTTGGGATCAGAAGTGTGATCTCCCACCTTATTCTTCCTACACCCTTTTCTCAGAAAAGGTATCGGGGACTAGGGACGTGGCAGAGGGATAGTGGGCATATCCACGCATCGTATAGCCCCTCCCAACCACAGACCCGTGCAAGCAGCTCAGGCATTGTTCAGGTGAGGGAGTGACAACGTAAGCCAAATCGAGTGACAGTGGCTCCGATATCCATAGATGACATTTTCCTGGCCACGGTCACCAACAAAACAGACAGTTAACCCACCAGACAAGAAAAAGAAATACAGATTAATAGAGACGTGTTGGTTCATGATAAGTACTATGTAGAGAAGTAACAGCGTCCGTGAACAGGGCATGTCTCCCAGCTCCTCGAGGGGGGAGTCCGGGCACAGAGAACGTGGTTGGGCTTACTGAGGTCCCTTCAGCAGAGGGCTTACATTGTCACAGTTTAGAGGTAGAAGGTCTCATGACCACTCAGTTACAGAAGCCCCACCATAATCTCAGGATCACACTATGGTGGGCTCCATGTCAAGAACCTTCTCTACGCCAATGATGCCCACCCAAGCATGTGCAGCCTTTGGGCTACGGTCCAATCCCACCGTGCCACATTCTAAACTACAGAAACTGTGAATCTGCTCCAGGACCATTGCTGGATTATATGTTTGGAAAATTAACAACTGAACTCAACATCACCTAAATCTGTGTATTTTTCATGGAATGGAGATGAAGCAGGACCCCAGCTACGACATGCTCTTCATTCACCATCCCTCCGTTCATGATGTCTCTGGTCTCCTGCTTCTTCCATTCAAGGCTGGTCATGCCTCCTGCTCTACACCTTAGCCTTCTTCATCTCTTCCAAGATCTTGCTTTGCTGGTGGTCCCCCCACAGAAATCCAATCTCTCGCTATCCAGCAAATTGAGTTTTTGCAATGCGTGCGCATAATGCAACCTTCCAGAAATCACTGCCCCTGATAAGCATGTCCCCTTGGGCTAGCCAGGTAAGGCAAATTAAAAACAAGGATAATGTCAGCTTGAAGAATCTAGGAAACATTATTGCTTTCATAGGTATTCTCCATGATATGGGAATTAAGTAATATCCTGGGCCCAGACTGGCTCAGAGAGAGAGACTCCCCAGGATTTTATAAAAATCAAAATTCTAAGAAATTCTAAAGTCTGTCTTTTCCAATTCAACCTCTTCTCTGGCATACGAGTTCGATGACTCCACACTCACAGGTCTGGTGAGGCTCGGGGCACTTGCTGAAGAGAGTTTGTCCTCTGAGGTCTCTTTTCTATGTGTAAATCCTACGCTTCATGCCCCCTGTGGAACCCCAGTACTTTCTCCACTGTGGGCTCTTTAGCAGTCAACATCTGATGGCGTCCTTAACAGAGATACTCTAGATCAATTAAGAAGGAAGACAAGGTTCAAAGAGAGCAGTATGCAGTTGCCTGGACACTGAAAACCCAACTAACTCGAAGAAATTTCTAGCATCAGATGAGGAAGGAGTCAAGTAAGAAAGGGTCCGCACACTGGAATTTACCACAGGATGAGCTCACCATTGCCCCATTTTCCTCCTTCACTCCACATCAGACTTTTCGAGGAAGGGATCATGGCCATCACTTCCTCACCTCTCCCCACACTGGACAGGAACCTTGTTTCTGTGCTTATTAAACCATTGACACTTGTCACGTCCTCAAAACCCATCATTTACATGATAGTTCTACCATCACTGGAAAAGTAAACACTTTTCCAACCTCTAAAAACTTTTTGATTAGAGACAATATTAATTTTCTCATAGTAAGATATGCTAGATGGGGGAGCACAGGGGAAGAGTCTAGGAGTGGAGGAGAAGCATGAACCCATACCCAGAGGCTCCAGTTCACCCTCATAAATGCCAGTACTCAGGGGAGTGGGGAGCACCCACCCAAGTCCTCCTGGGTTGGCCCACCTAGACACGAAGGCTTTGAGTGTGAGCTACAAGCCAATGCAGAAGCTGGCTCCAAATGGGGATCCTAAGGATGGTAGCAAGTCTTGGTTCTTGGTAGATGCTTGAGGATCGACCTGAACTACAGAACCCCTTTCATCAATGCTCCAACAGCTCCTGTCACTTTCACGGCTTTTTCTCAATTTCCTTCCTGATTTTTCCTCTCTCTGGCCTCTTAGACTTTGGTGTACTCCAAGGACCTCTTCTCTTCTCACCTTGCAGACCATGGTGTGAGACTTGGCCACTGCGGGGTGAGCTGTGCAGCCGTGAGCAACTGACTTAACCTCTCTCAGCCAAACACATATCCCATTACAATGTGGAGATGATGTCAGAACCAACCTCAGTGGGCTGCCACGCGGGTCAAAGAGGCAAAGCCCATGGAGTGTGGGGCGAGAAGGGAAGATGTGTGATGTTCCCTCTGGTGTCCACACTGTCCTTCTTCATAAACTGTCTTCCCTCCCCACCCTCATTAGCTTGTGGGGCTTCTCATCCTCCACGTGTCCCCTCAGCCACTGTTCCTCAGAGAGGTGGGATGCCATTCAGCCTCTTCCTCCTCCATGGTAGAAGGAAGTGCCCCCTACCCAAATCTCCACCTCCCCTGAGCTCTTTGCTTCATTCTCCTTGCTGGTCTCCCTTCGTAGACTATGAGAATCTTAAGGCCCAGAGATTTGATCTTCTCCTATCTTGCTCGCAGCCCAGAGTGATAGGAATCCCACAGGTGGGGGCACCTGGGTGGCTCAGTGCGTTAAGCTTCTGCCTTCGGCTCAGGTCATGATCTCAGGGTCCTGGGATCGAGTCCTGCATCGGGCTCTCTGCTCAGCAGGGAGACTGTTTTCTTTTCTCTCTCTCTCTGCCTGCCTCTCTGCGTACTTGTGATCTCTGTGAAATAAATAAATAAAATCTTAAAAAAAAAAAAAAAAGGAATCCCACATGGGTCCAGGATTGTCAAGGATTCACTTCACCTCCTAAAGGGAACCATCTCCAAACACAGTCACGTCAGGGTCAAGGCCTCAAACTATGAACTTGGCATTCATAGTTTGGGGTTGGGGGGGAGACATAACTCAGTCTTGAACACACTTGAACAGCATTTATTCTCAGTTTCTGCACCTCAGGAACCAGGGCCTGCCGGGCTGGTCCTCTGGCTCAGGGTCTCAGAGGCTGTGACCAAGATGCAGTCATCCCGAACTCCACTGAGAAGCTCTCGGCTGAGCTCACTCTCAGGGAGAGGGATCGAGGGCCTTGGTTCCCTGCAGGCATGGGTTGGGGGTGCCCTCAGGCCCTGTCCTCTGGACCCCTCCGGCTTTATCAGAGTAAGAACTTGACGACTGGAAGAGGAGAGATGGGCAGCACACAGTGTCACTGCCCTGCCACCCAATCTCAAGGGTGGCCTGCCGCCCCCCTACTGCACCTGCTGTGCTCATTAGGAAGTATGAGCAAGTCCAGCCAGGGTCAGGGTTGGGGCTTGGGGGCCACAGAAGGCCGGAATCCAAGGGCGGGGCCACTGGGGCCTATGAGCGAGGGTTGCACACAGCTGTCCGCCCTCCAGCCGGGGCTACACCAGGACAGGAGCAGGTAAGGCTTATAGGGTTGGACAAGGTGATCCCAGGGACGACCATAATGAGGATAACATCGCTGTTTCCCCCATGGCTCTGTTTGAAGTGCACAGAGTACTTTCTGAAAGATCATTTCTCAGAAATCGGACTTTTGGCAGAACATAGTGTTTCAATCACAAGAGCCCGGGATAAAATGAAAAATCGTGAGAAGGCTTGGACGTGCAGTGCTGACATCTGGTTGAGGCGGCACCAGGCCCTTCCTTTCTCCTCGCAGGTGGGCAGGCCGTGACTAGCGCGCTCGAGGGCGGCTCTCAGGAAGGCCAGGGACTCTGTGCTGAGCCGCAAAGGGCAGAGGTCAGCCTCTCCGAGTGAGATGAAAGTGACCGGCCCGTCTGCTTCCGGAAGGCTTTGTATCACTGGCGCTCCTTGAACCCAGAATTGTACATTCTATGGGCCGCTATGATACATAGTTATTTTAAGTTATTAAATATTTGTTACTAAATATTTAATATTTGCTAGGGTTGTTTTTTCATGCAACTAATTGTGTGCAGGGTCTTTTATTGCCAAGAACTACAGGCTGGTGAGTCTAATTAGCATGACAATCACTGCCCCTCATCTAAGGAGGGTTGTAAAAGATCGGAATAAATATTTAATTTTAGTGCTGTTCGGAAGCTTTTTCCGATTATACAGGAAGCTCTATCCAGGGGCATTAGACGCTCCTTGGCAGCAAGTAAGCGGCCCAGAGCAGGACATTAAGGCCAAGGTGCATCGGCTAGTTTCTGTTGGTACCTGTTACGCGTTGAATTGTGTCCCCCGCAAAAGAGACGTGATGAAGTCCTCCAACTCCCCAAACTCGGAAAGTAATCTTAGTGGAAGGTAGTGGAGTTTAGACAAGGTCACTGGGGTGCGTCCTAATCCAACAGGACTGACATTTGAAAGGGGGACGTGTGGACCCGGATGCCCACGCAGGAGAGCACCACAGGCCGCCAGCCGGCCCCCACAGGCAGGAAGGCGGCAGGAGGAGGGCCGGGTTCTCCTCACAGCCTTGGGAAGAGCCGAACCTGCCCTCCCCCGGCCTCACACTTCCATCTTCCAGAACTGGAAGAGAACAAACTTCTGTTGTGTCGGGTCTGCTGTCCGGTCTGTGGTCCCCAGACCAGGGACGCGGCACACAGTCAAAGCCCGAGTCTCTAGAATCGAGGGCCAGACTCATTTTGATCAAACCCTTTCCCCTCTGACGGCCTCTTGGTATTGGAAGCCTCCCAGACCCCATCTGCAGACCCCCGGTGTGAAGTGCCCTCTCGTCGTGCTGTTTCGCTCCCGGAATTAAGGAGAGTAGCTCTCCCAGGTTTGGCCTCCAGATGGGCCCTTTTCACCACCTGCCGGCTGCATAATTTTACCTTCAACTTCTTTCTTAGACTCTGGACATATTAAATAAAATTAGAAGGCTCGAGAGAAGAGATTTACAGCAACAGTAGGTCTTTACCAGCCGTGCCCGAGGTGACATAAGGATCCAGGGAAAGAAGAAAACCTCTAGGGATGTTGCACCTATGTCACAAGAGACCAGCTGGACTGAAAAAGGAAGGAAGACAAGAAAATGCAACGAAATGTGCACGCTTCTTTAGCTGCTCCCCTGAGGAGCGCGTTCTCGCCACCTGTTTCTGGGCAGGTATTGTGCTCAGTATCGAGGGCAGGAAAAAAAGACAAATTCTCAGTTGAGTACTTCCGATCTGCATCGTCTCCTCCATCGTGATTTCCCAGCGGCTTCGGACGCAGAGCAGCTCCCCTGGGACGGGAAAGGTGCTGGGATCCCCTCCCTCCGGCCGGGCTGCTCGGACCAGGGAGGCCACCTGCCTCCGCTGAGGAAGAGAGCCTTCCCGGAGTGATGCTGGGCTGAGCCCGAAGCTGGTGTGCGTCCTGCTGAACGATGGCCTTGGCTACTGCCCACTTGTCTCAGTTTTCCACCCGCTCGGCCTATCCTAAGCTTTGCTGTGCAGTGTTTATATCCCACCTCTATATCCAGTGCATGTTAAAAGTCACCACTACAGAGGAAAAGCCCCCATGTGTGTGCGTGTGTGTGTCCTTGCACACCCATCCTGTATGCAAAAGCTTGACAGCCGAAGTCGCATGGCAAGAGGCAAGCTAAGTTTTTAAAGATCGCTAAAATAGTAATAAGTCACCAGAATGCTAACGTCTGGTAAATCCTCGCCCCGCCCACCTCATGACGTCACCGAGTGCCTGGGCGGGCGGGGAAACGCATCACACTGCACACACATGTGCTCCCTCCTCTGTTCGGGTTCCACTGCCGCCCGATTTTGAGCAGCCTTGGCTTGGTGTGCTATGTTCTCCTCTCCATCCAGGCAGCAGGGGATGTAAAAAGGTACAGAAAATGCTAGAATCTGCCAGTGGTGGCAGAGGCAAAAATAGAAAAATCCATTCAAAGCATATGGGTCACCAGTCTCAGCATCCCCAAATTGGAGTCGGCTGGAGGGAGAGACGCAGGCAGAGCGCTGTGGCCTTCTCCTCACGGCGCCTCTGGTTCGATCTGTGGGCCCGGGGCCCTGCGCTGGCCTTGCCATGCTGCCTCATCTGGGAGCGGGTCCCCTCTCTTCCAGGCACCCGAGCCCCAGACAGGAGCCCCGGACGCACAGGACATGCCAGCCCAGCAAATGTCTTCCCAGGGCTCCCTGCTCCTTTCCAGATGCCGAGGGAAAAGCTCCCACTTTTCCCTGCTCCTCCTGCCCCACTGGGCCTCCTGGACATGAACAGCTCTTGGGCCTGCCCAGTCGACTCTGCTGAAATGACACCCGAGCCTCTAAGTCTGAGGCTGCCTCAGGACACCTCTGTGCTCTCTTTAAGGAGGGGCCACCTGGACAGGAGGGAAAAGCAGCCACCCATGCGGGCACAGACGCCGGGGTCCCATGGGAACGCCCCAAGGGAAGGATGGCGTCCCCCCACGTACTTGGTACCCAGCTCATGGCCGTCCCTCCCGTCCCCCTTCCCAGCTCCTGTGGCTGCTCTTATAAGCCAGTGCCCTCACCCCACTGTGTCCTGAATAATCATCGCCAACATAATGGGAGGCCAAGACCGAAAGCAGCTCCCCTCCCACCCCTACCACACTCAGTCTGCCAGTTCCCCAGAGACCGCCGTACTCCCCATGTCCTCCGCACGAAACGCACATGTGGGGAGCACCTGCCAGGTGCCAGGTGCCTACCACGTGCCACACTCGGTATTTCCCTGTCCTTGCCCAGACCGTGTCCCCCTGCCCTGCTGTGTCCCTCGCAGGTGGCCAGAGAGTAGTCTGTGCTATGTCTGGAGCTGCTTTTCCTTCTTCCCCCAAGGCAGCAGGTGGTGCGGTCTCCTCACCACTGCTTCCTGTTCTTCTCCACGTCGTCTTTCTGCTCCTGCTCTCAGGGGTCAGGGCACCTGGGAGGAGACACAGCAGCAGCTTCCCAGCATCCGCCCCCAGCCTCTGGGCCCCAAAGCCCAACGGCGGGTCCAGGAAAGCAGGAACTTGGCTGCAAAGGTGGGGGTAGAAGAGACGAAAAGCGCCACCTGGGAAAGCTGTCCTCTGCCCTGTGCTGAGTACGTTACACACCCCCATTTTACAGAAGTTAGTTACTCAAGCCCCTCGTCCAGAAGAGGCTGATCTATCTGACTTGAGAAGTCCTCTAGGAGTAGGGGTCAAATTCCATCTGTGGAATTCCTTTGTGAAGCAAATAGATGCAGGGCTATCCCCTTGGTGGGCATCAGCCTGAACCCCTCTCTGTTTTCCTTTCCAGAGCTCCTGTGCCCATCTACTCCCTCCCCTGGGCAGGAGGAACTAGGATCAGATGCCTCCCAAACCTTGGGCTGGATGTCAGCGGAAGGCAGGGCGTATGACTGTGGAAACCATGTATGTGACTAGTGGTAGTGGACTTGCTAATTTACACTCTGAGTTTATTATGAAAAATATTTTAGAAACAGTATTTTATTGACTCAGTTGTATGCAAGGCATATCGAACCACTGTTCACATAAAACCATCCCAACAATCCAACGTAACAGGAAAGTGCCTAGTTTGATTCAAGTTTCCCATTTTTCAGCAAATATTTTGTATGTATTTAACCACTGCTTCTGGGTGGTATTACCATTTACATCTGGTATCGCATTTCAAGCATCTACCGTGTTATTTCAATATTATTCTACCTGTAGTTACATGTTATTGTGAGGGTTCCATAATTGTTAAACCGACAGCACGGTATTCAGCTGAATAGTTAAATAGTTGTGTTTATAACTGTTCCCCCACTTTTTTCCCCTTTTCATCGTATAGATTGCTCCATTAAACATACTTCTTCATCAAGCTTCTTTTTCCTAAGGATACATTCCTAGAAAAGTAATTTTTGGACCAAAAGACATCATGACTTAATCACTGTCTAGAAGATTGTGCCCATCCTACCCCACGAGTGGGTGAGAAATCTATTTCACAAAACTATCATCTGCATTATTAGCTTTCAGAAAATTTTGGCCATTTGATAAATGAAAAATAAAAAAGTTACTGTGGTTTTGTTTTTATTTACTCACCACATGGGCCTGAATATCATCTGAGATGTTTGCCCACCTGTAGAATTTTCACTTTATGCCTCATCTGTGCCTTCATTCCTACCCCGGGTAGGAATCAAAACATTTGTTAAAAAATCAGTGAAAAGCGCTCAGTTTGTGATGACTGGATGACTTCCCCTGTCATCACCGCCTCACTGTGGCCAGCCCCGCCAGGGCTATTGAGCCCCCGGGCCAAGAGCACCCACCCGCCTCTGGTCTCCCGCACACCTGAGTCTGCTCTGGGGCCCATCACTGAACACCAGGGACATTGCCCTTGCCAGCGCAGTGACCCCCTTGCCTTGGAATTTTGGCATGGGAAGCTGGACAGATGAAAACGAATGGGACCATCCTGGAACAGAAACACTCCTTCTGAGGTCAAGGGTGTCCAGTCTCATGGCGCTGAGCAACAAGCACAGAACACACAAGTTCCCCAGGGCTCAGTGGGATCACGGTAGGATGCTGATCCCTCCTACTTCTAGTTCCCAGACGGCAGAGCTTCTTCTCTGAACTTTCTTCCCTTCTCCCTTCATCTGCCATGGGCATTCCAACATTTTGAGCTCACTCGGCATGAGCCACGACTTTCTTCAAGCGTCCAAGAGCGCCCATGGCGTTTCCACCATGTCCCACAGTCCTGGCTGAAGCCTTAAGTCATATGTTATGGAGTCTCCTAGCAGCATGTTTGTTCCCTTCTCCCATTTGGCATCTGCCCCACCATGACGAGGACCCCTGGAATCCAGCCCCACAGAGTCTCCTGGCTTCTGCTGGAAATATTGCCGAGATCCCATGCAAAGTGCGTTTCCTCCCTTGGCAGAGGCAGCCCTCCCCGAGCTGGGAGATGCTTTGGTGTGGAGGACAGGTGGGGAAGGATTCTGAGGATTTGCACAGGGCGTGTGTGCCATGCGGGGACCACCACACAGTCTCGGTACAAGGCAAGAGTGCTGCCCTTTAACAGGGACGCATGGGCCCCTCTGCAGGTGTGGAGGGTGACAGGTGCCTAGGGATTCAAGATTTGCAAATTCATCCACCCAATGTTCGGGGCCCCACTATTTTGGAATCAGAGTCCCGAGGACAGTATAGCAAATTTACTGGAGTTGAGAATGGCCCTCTCTGGGCCCCCCAACCCTACAAACAATGAAGAGCTAGCTGATTCCCACTTTTCAGCTTCTTCTGTCCTCCTGCTGAAGAAGAGGGTGATCTCTCTTAGTCAGCTCGGGCTTGCTGTGCCAACAGACAGGGGGAGGGCTTAAACAACAGGCATCTCTTTCTCACCGTTCTGGGAGCGGGAAAGTCCACCCTCAAGGTGGTGGCAGAATCAGGTGCTGGTGAGAACCCACCGGCCACCCTGCAGACGGCCGCCTTCTCCCTGTGTCTGTGCTCCATGTGTCTTCCTGCTGTTACAAGGCTGTGCCTCCCACCATGGGTACACGCTCAGGGCTTATTCTAAACCTAATCACCTCCCAAAGGCCCCGCCTGTCAATTCCCTCCCACTGGGAGTTCGGGCTTCCGCATGTGAACCTGGGGAGACACAAACATTCAGCCCATAACAGAGGCCTCTGACTCCCACACCTGTCTCCAGCGCATCACTCTGGCCTTTCATTATTACTTTCTAAAGCAGTGTGTCCCCATCTGGGCGCTGTTGATGTCTGAGACCGGATCGCTCTTTTTTTGGGGGACTGCCTTTTGTACCACAGGACAGTTCGCCGCCCACCAGCAGACGTCAGGCAGAGCAACTCCTCCCCCCGTCCGGACAACCCGACCACTTATGCCCTGGGGACCAAAAGACCCCCTGGGTGAGGTCCACTGCTTAAAGGCAAGGAGAGCCTCCACAAGAGACCTGGGGACGCCTGGCGGGCTCAGTCAGTGAAGTGGCTGCTCAAGTGACCTCGACTCAGGTCGTGATCCCCGGGGTCTTGGGATCGAGTTCCACATCGGGCTCCTTGCTCAGCGGGGAGCCTGCTTCTCCCTCTGCCTGCGGCTCTCATTGCTTGTGCTCTCTCTCCCTCTCTCTGACAAATAAATAAATAAAATCTTAAAACAAATTAACAACCAAACCAACAACAAGACGTCACTCATTGTTGCCCCTGCCTGGGACCTCTCCGCCTGTGAGCTCCCGTCCACTCTCACCCCAGCCTGGCAGAGTGGCCTTCGTGGCAGGTTACCCTCCATGACAGGATGACCTCCATGGCGGACAGTCTTCGTGGTGGGACGGCTTTCATGGTGGGCTGCCTTTGGCCTCTGCTCTTATAGGTCAAGGTCCCAGGAAGCTGGCTCAGAGACACGTGTGTGTGCACAGGAAGTGTGTTGGGAAGGGCAGCCCTAGGGGGCCAAGCAACAGGACGGCGTGGGAGCTGGACGGCAGCGCGCTGTGAGCCGCGTCACGGAGGTGACACGGAGCTGTGGCTCAGGCTGCTCCCTGACGGGCGCTGGGGATGCAGGCCGGGGGGCTGAGATTTTCTGTGCCACTGGACAGAATGTGCCCCCCACATTCACATGCTGAAGCCCTAACCCTCAGTGAGATGGAGTGAGCCCCCCCTCAGTTCCCCCGGGGAGGGAACTGGGTCCCAAGAGGAGCCCCCCATTTGGTACCCCCTCAAAGGCGACCCCGGAGAGCTAACTCATGCTCGTTCCTCCGTGTGAGGACACAGTAAAAAGTCGGCCAGAAGAGGGTCCTCCCCAGAACCCCACCATGCTGGCCTCCGGATCTTGGACTTACTTTCAGTAAGTATGAGAAATGAAACATTTGTTCCTTAAGCCCCCAGTCGATGGCAGCTTTGTCATCGCAGCAAAAATGGACTAAGGCGGACGCAGGAAGGGCGACCGTGGGTCAGAGCAGCCTGCTCCAGCGGTGGTGATTCCCAGCCGGAGACTCCCCGCGGCCTCCAGGACCCAGACGTCTCCTGATATCGGGTCTGTTACAACAAGACACCCTCTTCAGATGCTCCCCGGCCATCTTTCTCTCTAGGCTCTGGCCGCGGCACGCGTCCTCACCTCGGGCTCTCTGCTACCAGCGGGACCTCCGGCCCTCGTCCCATCCGTTTATGTTTGTTTCAGGGACGAGCGAACGAACCAATTAACAGCAGGGTTACTTTTTGGTTTTTGTTGTTGTTGTTGTTTTTGTTTTTTTTTCCCCAAGCAAAATAAAACAACTCCTTACATATTTACCAAGGCTAATTACGAAAGATGAAAAACATGTTTTCTCCTTTAGTAAAGTCTCTCCCGAGCTCACAGGCGCACTTGGCATCCTTCCTTTCTAGACAGCGCTCCCTCTGTGCTCCTGCAGGGACCACGGCCACGTGGGAAGGTCTCCTCCACGCCGC
Organism: Mellivora capensis; assembly: GCA_004024625.1. Classification (NCBI taxonomy): domain Eukaryota; kingdom Metazoa; phylum Chordata; class Mammalia; order Carnivora; family Mustelidae; genus Mellivora; species Mellivora capensis. The sequence continues at coordinate 21,678 of PISX010006494.1, read as the reverse complement.
TCTGTGCGCTTCACAGCGTCCTGGGACAGACTCCTCTGGCACCATATGCCAGATGCAATTGTGAGTTGGACTTAAAGTGCAACAGAACACATTATCTAATTAATTAACATTTAACGGCTCTCAGAAGAAGAAATCACTGGGCAGACGATGGGATATGAGAATGTGTAAATGATTAAACTCCAGATTTGGAGAATTTAAGATATTTTAATGGGCACCCAAATTTCTGTCCTGGCCATGTCTGCTCACTGGGACCTCAAGCTTTCAGGATGTTATTAGCAGGTGCTGGATAGAAGCCCATTTTCCAGTTCAGGTCGGAAAGCATGAACTATTCAGTCAGTCCTTAAAAATGTGTTTTTATGACTTATTAAATAAACGGTTGGCCTGTTTTCTGGTACCAGATTCGTCTTATAGGAAAATGGAGACACGGTGATAATGAGCACCCGTGCTCCGCTGATGAGCCTGGGAGAAAGGCTCTCAAAGCCATTAACACAGCACACAGAGTATTGATGGGGCTCACAATGTTTTCTGATGGTTTCGCCCTTCTGAGCTGGTTCTCACCCAAACAAGTCAGCAGTCCCATAGGTAATGAGAAGACACCTATTAGGAACATAGTGGGAGTGATGGAAGGGGTTCGGTTGCACCAGGAAAGCCTGTGTATTTTGGGTTCTGGGACTGGGCCACTCTGGGAGCCAGCTGTCCCCTCTCTGAATCTAGTTGCATTGTGACCTCAGCTTTTCGCTGAGTTGTGTGTCCAGGAGAGCCAGCGGCGCCCCTGGAGACACAGCCACGTTCTCCACTGTTCCTGTCCTGGGATGAGCTCAGCGACATCATGCAACCTCCAGTTCTTAAAATGCACGTGGATATGTAAAAGGACTGGCTACTTCCCGCTTCCCAGGCACGTGGCGATAACAGCTCTTCCCAACACCTGCAGAAATACCAGGAGAGACCAGGACAGCCCTGTACCGTCCTGCTCCTGCTCCTGCTCCTGCTCCTGCTCCTGCTCCTGCTCCTGCCGGTGGCTGCCAGGCGCACACAGGGATGCGGCATGAGCACTTCCTGTCAGAGCCTCTGGCCGTGCTCCCCTCCACGACCAGGGGGAACATGGCACCAAGTACCCTGTGAAGCTAAAGAGAAAAACAAAACCCATCTCTCTTGTGCTTGGAACGTAGAGCAGCTGACTCCTCTGTGGGTCCCAGGGACTCTCCGAGCTGAGCCTCCAGCCTCCAGCCCTCCTCCGGGACCTCAGAGTGCTCCCATTCCCCTGTGCGCCTGCAGAAACTGCTCGCACGTGCTTTCCGAGGGCGCCGTGCACGATGGCCCAGGGGTGCCCACCCGCTCACCAGCACGGGCAACACTGGGCTGCTCCCTCTTCTCTAAAGTTGGGAAAGGTCCGGAGGGGGGGGTCCCTGCCATCAGCTCCATGGCAGACAACACTCAAACTAACCGGCAACTTCATCAGGCCAACCCGATCTTAATGTCGCTTCGCCGAAGGAGGTCGCCCACCAGATGGATCCGGATCTCCTGCTAAGCAGCCTTGCGCACTCCACTGACGGAGAAGAGAGAAGAGGCCCGGAGGCTCCTGCCGGTTCCAAGGCCGTGAAAGAGCTGTGTTGTTCCCCGCGGTTGAAAACGCCGGCTCGGATGACAATGTGTCTTTGGTACGAGACAGTGAGGCTGGTCCGGCTGTATCTGTCTCTCCCTACAGGTGAAAAGGACACTGCATGCGACTTCCTGTCACTCAAGCCCCACAGACTTCCCCGGGTCCGGCCCACGGGCCCAGCTCTGTTCCCCTCAGCACCTGCTGCCCTTCAGCGGGCCGCCCGCGCGGTGAACACCCCAGGAGCCTCCCTCCAGGGGAGGTTTGCTTTCATTTCCATTGGCTGCTGGAACAGAAACAGAACATTCAAAAAAAAAAGAAAGAAAGAGAAAAATCTTACAGAACAAGCCATCAGGAACAAAACCACCTTTGAGGAGAGCTTTGCTCCTCAAGCTAAATGACATGATTTACATCGGTTGTTTTCGTTTGTGGCGACAACACGGGGTTGTGTAGAAAACATCAGAGCTTGAGGAGACACGAAACACCGCCGGCTCTGTTAATGCCGTGCCCTAGCGGGGCCATGGGACCGCGCAGAAGAGACCCTGACGTTGGCAAACCCACGTCTGGTCCTGGGCTGACAGAATTCTGACATCCATTTGGTTGTTGTTGTTTGATTGTACCTGAACAGCCTAAGTCTAGAAAGCGTGGTCCTTGGTCCTTGAGAAAACCCAGGCCGCTGCCGATTGTTCCTGCACCTGTGCTTCCAAAACATCTCACAAGTGTTAAATGAGGACCTTAGGTTGAGTTGGAATGTTCCACATTAAATGCCTGAGATCGAGAATGTAATTGTTTTAAGAGACATCACTTTGATTTATGCTTTACTTTCTCTGTATTTCAATGCGCACGGGTGTGTGTATTTCTCTTGAGAGGAACCATTGCCGGGTTTCTACTGTGGCGGTGACGGGAGGTTAGAGACTAAAGAGAGGAAGAACAGTGACGAGTACAGTAACTGTCACGGTTGTGGGTTGAGTCGTGTCCCCAACGTGATATGTCTGTGTCCCAACCCCCGCGTGTGTAATCTTATGTGGATAAGGTCTTTGCGGGTGGAATGCAGTTAAGATGGGATCATAGAGTGTGCCCTAAGCCAGTGATCCGTGTCCGTGTAAGAAGAGAGAAACAGACATCGTGCCAGAGGCTGCCAGCCACACTGGGGACTGTGAGAAAGATCCACCACCGACTGTCCCTTAGAGCCTTCGGGGACGTGGCTCTGCTGACACGTGGATTTCAGACTCCTGGCCTCCAGGATATACTTTGGTCACTTCTGCTGTTTTAAGTGACCCGGTTTACAGTCATCTGTCACGGCAGCCCTAGGAAACCAGCGCCGCGGAACCCGAGAGTGGCAGAGCGGGGCCGAGTCCACAGGACCCCGCTCCAGGAGGCCCTGCTGTATCTTCAAGCCCGGAGCTCAAACAGTTCTGCAGAAATGCACACTGTCTTATCGAGGTTCCCAGAGAACATTGTTTCTACCTCAGTGTGAGTTACCCACGAAACAGAACCTGAACCGAGGGTGCACAGAAGGGTGGTTAATAGGGGAAGCCGTCAATAGGCAGGGCCCGGAGACGGGAAAGGTAGGATGGATGTCAGTGCAAGGGGGTGCTGCGGGCCACAGGGCACAGTCCTGCTGGGAATCCGCTGGGAATCCCCCCGCTGTGGGGGCCCCGGGCGCTCTGCCTCACTTGCCGTCTGTTCTAGCATATTCCTCCACACACAATGTTCTCAGGCAGACAGACCGGGAGGCGTGGTGCACGGCGGCAGGTAGAGCTTGGGGACCGAGGGCGTGAGGCTGGAGGTGCTTCCCTTCCCATCAGCAACTCTACATGCTAACGCCACGCAGGCAGCAAGCACAATCCTTCGTGAATTAGAGAGTGGTGTGGACGGTAATAACTGGGGGCGGGGAGGTGGAGGGTGAAATTTGTGTCATTCCAAAAGATTTTCTGAGAAGAGAAAGCTAAGCGGAGAATCCTGGGAATATTCAGAAGTGATGGAATCAGTATCGGCAAAAAAATCTGTTCCAAAATACAGATGTTTTCAGTGATTCTTCCAGAAGTGCCGCAATCTGCATTATTTACAGATCCCATATCTGCAAATTCATCCACGCATCAAAATGTATTCGCAACCCCCCAAATCAATACTCACAGAGCTTTCTCTGTCATGCATGGGGACGCCCCGGGTGGCCCCAGATTTTCGTTGCCCCCTGTGCATGCTGCCCTCCCTGTCTCAGCGCCCAGATGGTGACAAGGGTCAGCTCTGTGGTATTTTGTGCCGTGCATCGGTAATTTCACTGTTGAAAATAGCCCCGCGTGCCGTGCTACAGCGTGGAGCGTGGAGCTGTTCCTAAGAGCAAGAAGGTGGGATGAGCCTCGGGGAGAGGAGCTTGGCTCCTGCCAGCCGTCTTCAAACAGAGCCACACATACGACAAAAGTATGAATTGATGGGTTGGGGAAAATGTCCTAACCAGAGCTTGCAGGTACCTGACCCTGCTCTCCCCTAGGAACAATGGCTCAGCATTTGCATATTCTGCATTCACAGTGCCCTTAGGGAATACAATCCCTGCTAGTGACCAGCGTCTCTGTGCTGTGGCAAGTTTTCAGCACGATATTTTGAGCGAACTGCCTTTGTCCAAAAGACGACTGTAATCAACCAGTCAGGAAAGAGAATACTACCCAAAATATCATTACCCCGTGTTTATTTTGTGGCACCATTGACTTTAGATTCAGCAAAGGATGCTAATAATCTTTTCCCATTTTGCTTAACCTGCACATTAATGAACCAGGTTTGAAAATAAACAAGTGCACAATATGTAAATAATGTTACCTACTTTTGTTTTGAGCACAAGGAAAAATAAGTTAAAGTCAAGTCATGTGTTCACATATTCCAATTAAGAAAACTGGAGGGGCGCCTGGGTGGCTCAGTGGGTTAAAGCCTCTGCCTTCAGCTCAGGTCATGATCCCAGGGTCCTGGGATCAAGCCCCGCATCGTGCTCTCTGCTCAGCAGGGACCCTGCTTCCCCCTCTCTCTCTGCTGCCTCTCTACCTACTTGTGATCTCTGTCTGTCAAATAAATAAATAAATCTTAAAAAAAAAAACTAGAAAAGCAGTCCAAAAGCACTTGATTAAATAGTTGTTTCTGGAGATCATTACTTGGGAAAGCTAGACTGGTGAACAGAGGCAGAGCGATTCAGAAAGGAGTTACTGCAAAAAGTCAATGACAAAAGAGTATTATGGACTTTTAAGACCAAGCCTGCATTTAATTACAGATTTCAAATGTCTTATTTTAGCTTGAACCCCCATTTTCCCTCAAGGCAGAGTATTGGTGTTTAATGTTCATAATTGCTGGTTTTAACAATTCTTCAGGGAATGAAGGAAAACCTGTCAGCCCCCCTCCGTGGAGGCACCCGTGTGCTCTTCCGTCCTGGTCAGGTCCACCCGACGCCGACTCCGGCCACACACTTTTTAGATTTCATCTAGTTAGAGAACTTACGAGCAGAGGCTTTGTTATCTCAGTTCCCCAAGTTGAGAGAAACGGAGTTCTGTTGTTTCAAAGAGTGAGTTTTCTTACTGACTCACCAGGGAGAACATCCGTGCTGTCTGGAAGGTCTGAAAACGCGCACGAGTTGAGGCTCTGGGAGCCGGTTTTGTTTTTGTTCTTGTTTTTGTTGTTGTTTCTAAAATATTCATAAAGACTTTCTCTCCAGAAGGCACTGCACGTTTGTGCGGGATCCCAGATTGCTTGGGTGGCCGTGGTAAGAGATACGTGTGGGTTTTCAAGGATGACCATGAGCGCAAGAATGTGGCCTTTGTTACAGCGTCCCTCTGTAAACTGAAACCTGTCCGGTCCCTGGAAGAGGAGCCCGACTGGCCACACACTGGCCTGTCTTTTGCACCCAAATGCCCCTAGAACCTGACTGCAACTCCAGCCCCCAGCAGGCCTTTTCCCTGCTTTGAGCCAAAGTTACTCCAACACAGGCTTGCATTTTCCTGCTCAGGACAATGCAAGGCAGATGGACTGGGTTGGGCTGAATGCCTTCCGGATGCTGCAAAACGCTGGGGCATGACCGTGGCCTTCAGGGCAGGGCTGTGACGATGGAAATCACTTAGTGCTTCTGTGGGCAAAGAAAGAGACAACAGGTGTTCAGCAAAAGCTGCAATGAGAGGAACAGGAGAGCTGGAAGAGATTTGGGTGTGTGGCCTGAACTCTGCCTCCCGTGGCTACTGTGGACTCAGATTTCATGGATGTTTTAAGGAACAACTATGGGGACTCCAGTCACCTATAAAGGGGTATTTTGTAAGGTCCTTACAGAATAGATGAAATTTTAAAGTAAAACATTTTTTTAAAAAGATTTATTTATTTATTTTAGGGGGAAGGGACAGAGGGACAGGGAAAGAGAGAATAAAAAGCAGACTTCCCACTGAGCATGGAGCCCAAGGAGGGGCTCCATCCCAGGACCCGAGTCATGATTGGAGCAGAAATCAAGAGTCAGATGCTCAACTGACTGAGCCACTCACCCAGGCTCCCCTAAAATAAAACATTTTGACAAACATCTTACCCAACAATATTATTTGTAAACAGCTGCCTTGTGCCTGACATTCCGCTTAGTGTGAGGGATACAAAGGTGGGAAAACATGGCTCCTCTTGATGGGAATGAGGCTCCAGCTCAGAGAAGAGAACAGGGACAGGTTCAACAGCCACAGCCGGAGATCCCTGATAAATAAACTGGTGTCAGTATGGAGGGACGTCTGTGGTCTTCCCGCATTTATATCAATGACTCAGTGCAAGATGGAAGACATTTCATCGAATCCGCAAGTCCCAAAGCAATGGCAGTGACAAAAGATGGCAGGGTCAGAATCCAAACAAACTTCTAAATGTCCCCCAGGCTAAAGCTGCAGTTTAGTGGGAGTGGGTGTGATGCCCAATCTTGAGCAGGAAGGCCTGAGAGGGTGCCTGGCAGCTACCAGTTGGGGACAGGTGCCATGGGCTCTCCTGGCTCTTTAGCCTCTGGGTCTGCACTGCTCGGCTCCGTCTCTGACCAGACAGGACGTGCCACCCCCTGCTGCTGGGGCCCCACTGGGGTGCAGGATTTGGCCGTCAGAAAACAGGAAGAGGTAGATGGAGGACTACTCCTGGGATGGGAAGTGACAGGTACGCTCAGAAGGCTAACAGGAAGATGGGAAGTTAGACTAGACAGACATTATGCAGCTCTGACGTCTAACTTAGATGGGTGGGAGCTCCAGGCATGGAGATAAAACAAAATAAATAAAACCAGCACAACTACAGGGAGAACCTCTGGGCTTCCTCAGCTCTCCAAATATGGAAATGTCTGTTCTCAGGGCTAGTGAATTCAGGACTCAGTGGTTAAGATAAGAAGTTTGGATAATTAGCAAGGAATTGCTGGCTGGATCTGAGCCTCGGATGTTGCTTCCAGTGTTGTTTCCTTGGGGCTGGTCCTTGCACAGAGCGGACCTGGGAGTTTTCCATGCACTCCCTAACCAGGGCCTCCCAGGTCCCCGGGTCAGCTCCTGGTCTGTTTCTGCCATGCACCATCTTCGGGGACGCTGTGCAACCATCCATGATCGTGGCACTAATGCCATGCGTGTTCTCAAAGGCTGACTGAAAGGTCACATTTTTGTTTCTGTCCTCAAAAAATCAACTTTGCAAAGACCCTCTAAGTCCTAAACCTCCCACGTTAGAGAGATACTCCAAATTAATGACATTGGTCTGCATCCAAGAGGGAGCAGATGCTTTGTGTAGCCCCTTCTCCTCTCCTGAACTATATTCTCTGGGCCAGATTTCTCCAAAACCGTTCCTCTATTTTCACTGTAATTGGACCCAGAGGTGTGTTCCAGGGGATTTCGTAAAACTGAAACTTCTATCAGTCTCCCATTTTCTAGTTCACAGCTGGAAGTGTTATGCCTCTAATGCAGTTTCCTAGGTGCTTCCTGAGAGTCTGTGAACACCACCAGATGCCGCCTTGATAAGGGAAAGAGCCACGCTGTGAAACCGAAGAGGCGTAGTGTAGTTTGTGGGGAAATCCCATGACAAAAAGCACGCCCCTGCACATCCACTCTATGGCACAGGGGCAGACCCAGAGCATTTTGTAAAGGCCAGCTCTTAGCTCCCTACCACCTCCTGCCACCAGTGTGGCTCCATCCTTGAAGTGGCTGTCCCTGTGGGTGCTGCTCGCATGGCCAGAGGAACTGCATCTCTAGACTGCGGTTATGCTGGGGGGACAGCTCACCTGTGCTGTGTTCCACGTTCCTCCCTGGCCGAGCAAGATGGGAAAGACAGACAGGAAGATGAAAATGAGGAAGTGGGAGCCACATAGCCAGGAGCATTCCCGTCCCCCTTCATGGAGACGAGGGCTTCTCTGACATCTCTGTCCTGTGTTACGGAGAGCAATGCTGCTTATGACAGGACTCACTATAAACTCAGTGGATGAATGTTTGTCTTCCCCAAACGCTCCAGCAAACAAAGAGACCCAGAATGCTGAGCTGTATTTGCCCGCAGCAGGGTCTAGGGACAGCACGTGGGGGCATGGCAGAGGAGCACCAGGATGCTTTGGGGGACGGGTGCGTGCATCCCCTTTGCCCTGGTGGGTTGTGGGTGCGCACATATGCCAGACTTGGAAATTGTACCCTTTATATATGAGCCCTTTCTTACTGCTAATCATCCCTCAGTAAAGCTGCTAAAATGAAATCTACAGATTTTCTTCTCCTGGAATGGGTTGAGCTTTGACATGCACTAAATACTTCAAATATGCAAAATATTTTCCCAAATCCAAAATCGTGCCAGCGTTCTCCCATCACTTCATTACCAGATTACAGTAAATTTCCCAATACTTAGCCTTATACCCTCTCAGGCTTTATAAATCATTTAACCCTTTTCTTCTTCCTTGTCCCAACACAAGCTTGATTCAGGGTTCAGGAATATATTCTCAGTTTTGCTTCACGAACTTAGGTGCTTTTTTATAAGCATAAAGTGGGATAAAATGATCCAAATGTTTTTGTTTTTATTTTAGTTTTCCTTATCAAGAACTATCTAATTTCCTGCTGTTTGACTTCCCACGTGGAGGCTTATTTTGAGACACTGTCTACACCAAGTTTAGCCATTCCTATATTCAGCCCAGCAGTCCTTACTTTCAAGGAGGAGAGGAAGAGAAGGAAGATGATATTGTCCGCAATTTACTAAGCCAGGGACTCTATGTGTGGATCTTTCCTACTTTTCATGGGGAATTGGAATTAACCAGAACAGGATTAGAAGCAAATATCCAATTGATTAAGAACTCCAATCCCCCAGCTTGCTTATTTAAGGAGATGTCCAAATAAATAACTGATTTTCAGTCCTTCAACAAGGCAAATCTGGTCAAAGTAGAATATCTCTGACTATAAAAATTCCCTTTTAAAAAATACTACGTCTAGAAAATGTTCTAAGTCTTTGACCCAGCATCTCCGTCCTGGGAGTCAGTCTTCACGCTGCAGTCAGAAACACATCTGAGGATTTATATCAAAGGTGTGACTGTTATAATTTTATTGTCATAATATCTGCAATAAATAATGGTAAGTGGAAGTATTGGCATAATTTACATAAATGAAAATTGGAAAGACCCAATTTTTGAGCTCTATAAACCTGTTTATTGATACATCCATCTTATAAAATGTGCAGATGTTAAAAACACATTTATTAAGAATTTTTAGTGATAAGGGAAAGAATCTACAGTAGAAATTTTAAAAGCTACAGTAAAAATTAGCACAATTTGTGCAGAATGAGAAGAATGAATCAGCTCACAACAGTTCCCTAACATGCCGGTACTAACGGTCGGTGTACGACAGGGCTCGGCGTTGCCTCAGCAAACACACACCCGGGCATGGGACAGAGAGCCAGGTTGCGGTGCTCAGCCTCCAGAATCAGGTTCCAGGGAACATCATTCTTTACAACCCTGTGCATCTTCTAAATTGCATGCAGTGACTTTCTGACCTACTTAGAACAGAATTATTTATAGAAAGGAGGGAAACCGCAACTCCACATTCATACCTCTTATAAAAATCAGCAGATTGAATTCTGATATTCACAAAATTAGATGGAGGACTGAAGCCAGTGAGTGGTAAAAAGAAAACCTGTAGTTTAACCTCCAAATCGACCTTTTCTCTCAGGAGTAGTTGTTATTGGTTTTATGGGATGGCTTAATCACTTTGATAATTTTTGAGTGATTTCCATCTGCTGATCAATAACTGGGAGTTTAATAGTTAAGAGAGCTTTGTCTTTCCAAAATGTATTTTTTTGAGAGCATGTGTGTGCGTGTGTGTATGTGTGAGAGAGAGAGAGAGAGAGAGAGAGCGCTGGCGAGCATAGGCACACCTGTACATTTTCTTTTCAAATCATGTATTTGCCTCGTCTACGATTTTACGACAAACAGGTTAGTGACGGTCTGTCAATAGTCCCATTTAAGTGGCAACTCAAGGGCCCTGGGGGGAAGACACAGTCCCCCCACCTCTCCGGAGACCGGCTGCTGTGGGGTTCAGCCCTCCCACGTCCGAGCTCTCCGCGTGAAGCTGGACAGCTCGTGCACGTCCTCGGGCTGCCGCGCCCCTGCCGTGGGCTCATGGGCTCTTCCCACCCCTGGACGAAGGAGTCAGTGAGAACAGCACCATTCAAACGGCCCGAGAAGCTCTTACAATCAGGAATAACCTGCAGTCTTTGAAGCACCATTGTTTTCACCAGCCCCTGTAACTGTGACCTGGGAGCATTCCTGTTTTCACTTGTCACACAGTCCCTGCTGACGTGGGCGCCTTCGTGGCCTTCGGAGCATGGCCCTGTCTCGCCCCGGGCTTCTGAGCGGCCGTGGAATGCTTCCCGCTGAAATGAGGGCACGGCTGGGGAACGGGGTTGCTAAGCACAGAACATGTGCGGCTCTGCCTGGAACCGATTCCCAGAATGCACGTGGCGTTGCTTTTCTTTTTTTGGACTCACTTCCTGATACTTACAAAGAGCATCAAAACAATTGATAAACCGCCCGTAATAAGTAACCAGACATCGTGAAATCATTTGTTACTCAAGCCTACGATATGACAAAGGAGAAAAAGCCACTGGCCTCCTACAGTTATTGCTACATGATTGCAAAAGAGCGGTGTGTTGAAGCTGTATTTTAGTTTTCTCCCGAAACTCTCTTTGCCAGGGAACATAGGTTGCACCATCCCTGTTGCTCATGCTGATAATTCCATAATATGGGCTTTTTTCATAGGCAAATGAATTTGCAAAATCAGACCTAGTCTTCCAGATTATGCTGCCTTAGTTACAAATATCAACAAAGTCAGCAAATAAACAAGTCTCAAAGGAGACTTCTAGCAAGTTCTGCTAGCATCACTGGATTCCTTTGGGAAGGGTTATACAACCATTGTTCATTCACTCATCTGTTAACTAGATCAGTAAGTACCTATTGCAAACCTACTGTGAGCAAGGCTCTTTTAAGGAACTGTGCTGGGTGGGGGAGAAGATACAGGGAGGCATAAATAAAATACAGCCAGGAGTGTAGTAGAGCGGGTAAATTATATGCGCAGAGAGCTCAAACATAAAATTCCCATCTCAGGAAAACCCAGGCAAAGCCAGAAACCCCATCCTCTCCCTGACCCTCTACATTCTGTCCCGTGCCTGACGTTTGCTCCTTGCCCTCCTCCTCTAGGGAGCGAACGGCACCACGCCAACCTCCTACGTGGCCACTCGGGACCGACCCTTTTCCCCTCCTCAAAATTGTTCCTCCTGCAATAAGCCCCAATCTCATCATTAAAATATCCGCACAAAACCTTAAATCGCTTCCTGTTTCATTTTAGGATGAAGGCTGAAATTTTCACCATGGCCCACACAGTCATGGGTGATGGCATGGACAGCTGGCCTGTCCACCTGCCCAGGCTTGTGCTGAGTCACAGTTCCTCTTGCTCTGCTACAGGCACAGTCTTTGGCTCTGTGAATGTGCTGCCTCATCCCCTGTTCTAGAATCTTCATAACACTGGGCCCCCCACCTGGAATACTGTCTTCCATGGTGTATTAACCCCCAAATCTTCCTGCTGACCTCAACTCCACATCTAGCACCCCTTCCCCTAAAACACTAGGCTGGATTATATTGTATGTTCATAGAGCATCCTGCATTTTTTGGTTATTAGCCCTTATTTTAATTAGACACAATTGTGTGTGACAGAAGAGAGGAAACACCAATGACTTAAAACTTCTTACTTGACAAGTATGGCACTGAATAGAGCCAAATGAAGCTCTGAATGTCTCAGGGGCCCATGGTCCTTCCAGGCCCTACCCTAGTCAAGCTCAACATATCGCTTCTGCCATATTGCCCATGTCGGCCAGTCAACTCCCGAATCAAAACTGTGTTCCAAGCATTATAATGAGGAAATAGGAAAGGAAAAGCCATGCTCCCTTACTTTAAGAATACTTTCCATAAATTGTACTTCAATTTACAAACTGTTGCCTAGGACTTATTCATATGCCACACCTAGCTGCAAGGAAGCCTAAAAATTTAGTCAAAAATGGATGGTCATTGCCCAGTTAATAATAAGGGTATAAAAGGAATAAAGCTTCTGACATTATCTTCTTGGTCATAGCCCATTTTCTAGATTGTAAACTCCATGAAGACAAGATCAGATCAGTTTACTCACTGCTGCGTTCCTGGAGCCTACCTGACATACTATCATTACATTGTAGATGATCCATAAATACTGTTGAATGGGTGGCTGGCTGGCTGGATGGGTGGATGGTTGGAGAGATTGGATGGATGAGAGAGTGGATGGAGAGAGTGGATGGGTGGATGGATGGTTGGAGAGATTGGAGGTGTGGATGGATGGATAGATGGATGGAGAGAGTGTTGGGAAAAAGTGGATGGGTGGATGGATGGATGGATGGTTGGAGAGAATGGATGGGTAGACGGGTGGATGGGTGGTTGGAGAGATTGGAGGTGTGGATGGATGGATAGATGGATGGAGAGAGTGTTGGGAAAAAGTGGATGGGTGGATGGATGGATGGATGGTTGGAGAGAATGGATGGGTAGACGGGTGGATGGGTGGTTGGAGAGATTGGATGGAGGGATGGATGGATGGATGGATGGATGGATGAAATTCTGTGATTGTCCAGAGATAGAACTTACACCTTTTAGATTGGAGGGGAGAGAGCGAGGTGACTGGGAATTGTCATCTGTCTTGAAGGTATGATTTGAACTAGGATAAAAGGCATAAAGTCATTTTAGAGCATAAAGGTCACAGATCAAAACCATCCCTCTTGGACCTCCACCATGTGGCATCCTCCTAAACCCTGCCCTGCTGGCCTTGCTTCACACTTCATTAAGAAGACAGAGGGACGGGAGAGGAGCTCACTGACACCTGGTCTGGCAGCCACTCAGCACAGCGTTCCCATCTCTCTGCTTCTTCCTCACTTTCAAGGGATGAGGCATCCTTTTCCCTGCTGACAGACTATCTCCTCCCCTTCTCACACTCCCCAAGCCGCACGGTCACTTTCTCCACACTCGCTCATTGCTACCTGCATACACATGTGTTCTGACTTCTTTTATTAAAAGATTGATTTCCAACCAATAAAATCCCAGGTCTTCGCTCCCTTAGATGACGAAGCTTCCTAAAAGGACGCGAGCTCTTGTCTTTACTTCTTGGCCTCTCACCCCATCCAGACTCTCTTCCTTCCCTCTGGGCTTCTGGCTTCTTCCCAGAGGCAGTCCTTTCTCGGAGGACTGTTGGGGGCCATGCTGCCAGTCCTGAGTTCTCACCCCTCCTGACGCTCCAGGCTTCTGAGCACACAGAAATATGCTTCATCTCTTAAAACACGTCTTCTCATGGCTTCCAGGACCCAGCCCACGTTTGCCCCACATTACAGGCCCCTTAGCTGGGACTGTAAGTGCCCAGTCTGGGTGGGACTCCTTCACTGTCCTTTCTTTCCAGATTATCCCATTCTGCCCAACAACTTTGAACAATCTGCCCACCAGTGGGTCTCTGGCACTGTCCTGGGATCTTATTCATGACAAGAAAAGGTGGGTCTAAATTACACGCCTCCCGACTCAGTCTTTCCCTGGGACAGAGATACCTAGAAGATGAATGTAATATCTGAAAGAAGTAATGACTCTTTGAGTAAAGAGACTAGTAATTTTCATTTTGATGCTTTTGCTCTCCAGCGTGAGAGGAGGGACTACTGATAATGACCACAGCACCGCAGGTAGAGAACCAGGACCATGCTGGGCACCACGGAAAGTTCAGGCAGGGAAATTGAAACTGGTGTGAGTAAAGAAAAGAAAGAGGAGGATAAGGGGAAACATCTTGAAACAATGTCCCAGTGCAGGAGCTCCTGGACAAACATGAGTGTGTAGCGGACTAAAACACATTGAAACAAAGATGCTCTAAAAACATAACGTGAAACCAAGAAGACGGCCAGCACTGAGAACTGTAACCATCTTTACAATTAGACGGTGCTGTAAGCACAGGACAGAGGAACAGACAGCCAATAGCATGGGTTCTCACAGAAACAGGTTCCGAGGAATTCAGTGAGCGAACTCGGAGTGTCGCTCTCAGCGTGAGGGGCTCACGCACAGGCGAACGACAGGGTGGGGTGGGAGAGAGCGCAGCCTCACCGTAGGGAATTCTTTCCAGACGTTAATCCTCAGTTCATCTTGAGATAATATTCAGCAACAATTTGTTTTCTGATTATTCACTTAAGTCAACTCAGGTAGAACAAAACAGACCGCTTACAAAGATATGGATCATAGCCGACGGGAGGGGAAGTCACATAAACAAGGGATCGATGATTAATGATAGGAAATTGCAAAGCAAATGTAGAGGTCGTATGGCATCCTGCATACAGCTAAGGGGGGTGGATGAGTTCTAATTCGGTCCTGCCGTCCTCCGCTCTATTGATTCTCCTCCTCCTTAAACATGAAAACTGAAGAAAGGCCAAGGGAAGGACTCCGACAGCTTTTCCTTCTCATCTTTGGTTTGAGTGAAACGCATTAGGGCACATTCTTCTTGATACACCAGTGAACGCGTGGTCCTTCCGCGGGATCACAAAGGGAAGCTATGCCTGCATCGCTTCTTTTGTGCTCTGGAAAACCAAGCTCCTTTGAACTCCTCTGAAATGGGATTTCCGGAGAAAGCTCGGGGAGGGTGCGGCAGAGAAGAGCCCTCTCCCCACCGCCGCCCTGGGGCCACACACTGCAGCAGGAGGTTTGCTGGGCTCCCTCCCTCCCGGAGGCCTCGGCTGGCTCAGGTCAGCACTGGACAGGGCCCTTCCCAAGTGTTCTTTAGGAAAATGGCAATTTTCTCCCACAAATAACATGACATTCAATTTCACCCAATACCCACACCTGGCCTTTGAAGGTCAAAGAAGTGGCTGTGTGTTTTATTTTATTAATGGTGACAAAAGAACCATCAGGAATGCGGGAGAATGCTATTATGCCTGCTCCGGGATCTGCACCGTGACTTAGAAGAGCCGAAGGAAAAATGTCAAATGGAAGGTATTTAAGGCAAGGCAAAGCGAAAATAATCTCTGTTGAGCGGAATTGTCTTAATCGTATTATACACCCTGGTCAACCAGGAATATTAGGGTTACTATTTTACTTCCCAAATTTAAGCCTGAACTAAATTTCTTGAAAATATTCCTCTGAAATGATGGAAACATGAGACTATTGGGCTACTTCATGTTTCTAAATGTATTTGATTATTTTCATCCTTATTGTGTTATTTCCTAAAGGCTTTCAAACTAATAAACATAATTCTGAGAAAATGAATGTCATCAAAACATGGGCAAATCATGGCTCAACATGAGGCATTAAGGATAACAGACCCTTTCCATGGTTTTTCTGCTGTTTCCTAAATTTTTGCACAGCGCCATGCTCTGGGAAGCCCCATCTCACTTGACTCTGCTAGGCCTTCCAGCATTACTCAGCAAAGAGGCAGAGAATGGCCTCGCTTCACCCCAAGCAGCCCTGCAGAGTCATGTGCTAACTCTAAGGGGACCCGTGGAGCAGGGGCAAGGAGGAAATGGCACTGTGGGCCAAGACTTCAGTCACTGACTACCAAGCAAGTGCCCCAGACTCTGCACCCCAGTTTCCCTACTCATAAAGAGAGGGGTTGCACTAGACCTTCAAGGTCCTTTGCAAAATGAAAACCCATCATTGTTTAGTGCCTTTCGGTGATTGCCTAGAAAGTGTTTTTTTCGAGAAAAGATTCACAAATGGACAATGCATGAGCCTGATATCTTCATATACTGAGACGAGATCAAACCTAAGGCCATGACATAAGTAGAACAAATATATAGTCATATTTTTGAGACCTGTAGAAAATGGGAATATACAACCTGCTTTTTCACTCATCACACTGACCCTTCTCTAAACTGATTCCAAATTCTTTTTTTTCAAAGATTTTATTTATTTATTTGACAGACAGAGATCACAAGCAGGCAGAGAGGCAGGCAGGGGTGGGGGGGAAGCAGGCTCCCTGCTGAGCAGAGAGCCCGATGTGGGGCTTGATCCCAGGACCCTGGGATCATGACCTGAGCTGAAGGCAGAGGCTTTAACCCACTGAGCCATCCAGGTGTCCCTGATTCCAAATTCTTGATGCTGCCAGAGATTCCACAATTACACAGAACAGGTGAGGAAAATTCTCACCGGTATTAAAGAAATAAGATGAACCTCGAGAGGTGTAATAAATAAAATAAGAGGTCTGTAATTAATTTAAACATAACTTTGTGGGCTTGAGCATACCTTCTTTTCCAATATCCACATCAGTTTTCTTCCACACGAATAGCAGATAATGAGCTATTTTGAATTTGTTCTCTTTACTTTTCTTCTCTAAATGAGTTATCCTTAGAAACATTATTAAGTACCTTTGAAAGTATAATTTCAGTAGCAGCAATATAATTCATTATAATTAAAAATTCAAGTACTCGTTATTTCTATATTTTTACTAAAATCACTAATACTGCAACAAATATCTTTATAATAACTCTTTGCTTCAAGATTAGTTATAAGATAAATTACTACTATTTTTTTTAATTCCTGTTTTTAGACCCTGAACAACTGCAAGTTCTTCAGGTTGGGAACTCCATCTCATATCACAACCATATCATATAATATTCGTATTATCCAATCAGCGATAAGTTGTAGTCTGTAATGAGTGTCTCTCAGGAAAGTGCCTGTCAGAACTGGGACATTACAAATTGAGATTTATTTTGGCGAGTCCAGCTATGAAATAAACACAGAGCAGGGATAGAAAATCAACTTAGAGAAACAGACCGGCTCTCATGTCTATGAAACTTAACTTCAGCATAGTAGAAGAAATTTTCATGGCTGAAGAAAACCATCATCGGGGGTTACAAGGGCCATGAACACACTAATAAAATTATAGCAACTGACAGGAAGGTAGACATTGCTTATCCAGTGTTTACAGAAACGAAGTTTTATTCAAATATTTCAAAGTGTTCTTTTTCCCCCATGAGCAAAACCATCTCATTATAAGAATTAACGCCAATCCTTCTCAAACCCTTCCAAAAAATTGAAGAGGAAGGAATACATCCAAATCCATTTTAGGAGGCATCACCCTGATACCAAAGAGAGATAAGGATACTACATAAAAGGAAAACTATAGACTCATATCCCTGATGGACAGAGATGCAAGGTTCTCATCAAAATATTAGGAAACCAAATTCAAAAACACATGAAAAGAATCGACACCATGACCCAGTGGGATTCACCCTAGGATGCAAAGATAGCTCGGCAGGCACAAATCCGTCCTTGTGGTGCATCTCATTAATAGAATAAAAGATTTTAAAAGATCCTCTCAATAGATGCAGAAAAGACATTTGACAAAGTGCAATGTCCTTTCCTAATAAAATCCCTCAGAAATTTGGGTAGAGAACAGACTTACCCTACCATAACAAAGGCCGTATGTGACAAGCCCACAGCTGGCATCATACTTGGTGGTGAAAGGTTGGAAGCTTTTCCTCCAAGAGCAGGAACAAGACAAGGGTGCCCATCGTCACCACTCTGATTCGACATAGTCTGGGACATCCCAGCCAGAGCTGTCAGGGAAGACAAAGAAACAAAATGCAACCGGATCAGAAAGGAAGAAGTACAATCGTCATTATTTGCAGAAGATAGGACCTTTTATATAGAAGATCCTAGAGACTCAACCAGAAGACTGTTGGCACTAGTGGATGAGCTCATAAAGGAGCAGAATACGAAACCACAGACAGAGATCAGTTGCATTTCTGTATTCTAACACAGAAATACCAGAAAAAGAGAAAAACCATCCCAACCCTGTCATCCGATGTCATCCCTTAGCCTGAGCCTCTAAGTACAAAGTTTTCCTAACTTATCTGTGTCTGCCAGGCTTCTGAGCTGATTTGATTTTCCATGTGGGTCCCGCAGAGAGAAAACTTGGCTGTTATGACTTTCAGCCCTCCTGGACCTTCAGAAGTTATTTCTCATTGAAAGTAAGATGCAGGATTTTGTCACCAATTAGCAAGCACTTGGTGCCCAACAGGTCTATGCCAGGCCTGGAGGACACGGGGACACACAAACTACATGCATTACCCACAGAGAGCTCGCTGTTGGAGGGAGACCCGGCAGGGTAGGTAGGCCACCGAAGTCTGGCATGATGCTGTGATAATTCCTGTGATGTCCTTAGTCCACGGGCCACGGGCGTCCATGGGAGGGGCCTCCATCTGGGTCAGAGGGCAGGTGAGCATCAGGGAGCATTTCTGTGACGACAGCAAATCTGGATGGAAACATGTGGGGGAGTAGAACTTAGGAAGGCAATGGGAGACCATCGGTAGCAAGGGGTGGGTCCTGAGGCAGGCGTGACTTCCAGGTAGAGAAAAACGTGCAAGGCGTTCTGTAGTCAGGAAGCCACGAGGCGCCCTGAGCGGCGGAGTTCCCACGCACGGAGAGGAGGCTGGACACGGGCTTGAGGGCCTCACTAAGTGTCTGCATCACTCACTCCATGCCCGCCTGCGCAGCGGGACTACAAAGGCACACGCCGTGCTGCAAGGTGGGTGCTATCACCCTCATTCTCCTGCTGCCCTCGTGGCCCTTGCCCAGAGTCCCCATGGGGCCGGCACCCCAACCGAGGTCTCCCTGAGCCCAGAATCTTCCCCTTGCACAAGCTTGCTGACTGCCAGGCTCGAACCCCGCGGATGGACCCAGGTGTGGGCGGAACCCGCCTGTGACCGGAGCCGCTCCTTGCCGGAGACCACGCTCTGGGGCCTCCCAAGCCAGGTCGACAAGGACAATATTAAGTGACGCTGGGTTCAAGGCCACCCACGGCCCACGATCGTCAGTAAGATCCTGTTAGGTCTAAATTGATCTGTTTTTAATGATCGGGCATCAGCTGCAGGCTCCAGCAGATGCGGAGGTGAAAGCGCATCTGGTCAAGGCCCCGGGCTTTGTCTGCAGAGGGGAGGCTTCGGAAGTGTCCTGAAGAGTAGTTAATGGCAGAAGGTGGTGCTCTGGATACACTGTTGCATGAAAAGAGCTGAAAATCCGATATGCTGTATGTTGGTTGTTACGTTCTACACACGTGCATGTGCATGCGCGGACCCCCGCCTCCCCCCCACACACAGTAAGACTCAAAGGGAAAACACCGGAAGAGAATATGCCGAAACACAGTGGAGAGAAACAGAGTAGCTGATCAAAAGAAAACTTCAATTTCTCTCTATTTCCAAATTCTCAATAATGAACATGCATTGCATTTTACACTTAAGAACTGTTTCTGGGGCGCCTAGCTGGCTCAGTCTGGAGAGCGTGAGACTCTTGATCCCAATCCCACATTGGGGATAGATTTTCCTTAAAAAAAAAAAAATTATTTTCTTTAAGACGTTATCACAAGAAGCGTCAGGATAGAAATGCCTTTTTTAAATTGAAGTCTAGACCAATAAAAGTGCACAAGTCATAAAGGTAAGCTCCTTGAGTTCCCTGGGTAGACACCTCTAGGTAACCAACACTCCGATCAAAAAAGAGACCATTAGCAGCATCTCCAGAAGGTTCTCCCAGGCCCCTCCAATCATAACTTCCTTTCAAACATAAATTCTAACACCACAAAAGAGATGTTGCTCTTCCAATTTTATATACACGGAGTGGAGTGTATTTGCTTATTTAGATCAACGCTGTGCTGGTGAGACCCCAGCCATGCTCTCATGCATGGCCATGGTTTCCCAGCCTCATTGCCACGTCAGGTTCGGTGTGTGGACATGCCTGAGCGTGTTTCCACTCCGGAGCTGCGAGGGGCCGTGCTGCTCTGAACACCCTATACGGATCTTTGGTAAACAGGTGTGCACGTTTCTCTGGGTCCATCTTTGGAAATGGACTTGCTGAGGCCATGCACGTGCTCTACTTCACTGTGTCTTCCAGAGTCTTTCCAGGTGATTGCGCTTCCTGGCCTCTCCCCACCTGAAGGCATCATGTCCCTGCCCACGCTCAGTCATTCCGGTGGGAGTGTACCGCCTGCTTCCCCCGTGAATCATGAAGGTGTGTGCCTTCTCAGGTCTTCTCCCAGCCAGCTGGAGATCCCCTTTGGTGAGGTGACTTTTCCAGCTTTTTTAAAC
Source organism: Mellivora capensis (assembly GCA_004024625.1). Classification (NCBI taxonomy): domain Eukaryota; kingdom Metazoa; phylum Chordata; class Mammalia; order Carnivora; family Mustelidae; genus Mellivora; species Mellivora capensis. Next base: position 1,490 of record PISX010006494.1, on the reverse strand, counting down.
CACCTTCCTCTTGCCTTTTTTGTCTGTGTCTTATTGATTTATGGGAGTTGTTCGTCGCCTCTCCCAGATACAAGTCTTTTGTGTCATAGATATATCTGCAAATATCTTTCTCTACTTTGCAGCTTACGAGTTCACTCCCTTAATGGTCTCTTTTGTGAACTGAATTTATTAATTTTAATGTGGTACAATTTATCATTTTTTTAACGATTAGTGTTTTGGGGGGTTCTATTTAAGATGTGTTTTTGTATTCAAAGTCGTGAAGATATTCTCCTACTTTTTTTCTAAAAGGTGGGTTATTTTACCTTTCACCTTCTGATGTGTTATGCAACAGGAATTGATTTTTATGTATAATGAGAGGTACAGGTCAAGATTTGCTTGGCTACTTTTTAAGATCCCCGAAAATTTACCAAAAAATAATTTTAAAAATCCATACTTCCACCCCTCTTCCTAAAGACGATGATTCTTTCTGAGAAAACAACAGGAAGCTGGGCCGTGCCCTCACTTAGGGAAGAGACGCGGCAGTCATCAGGGCTGTGCAGGGATATTGTATACACGATGCAAACCTGTTACTCGCAGCAACTCTGCAAGCTAAGCGTATTTATTCCCCCTCCATAGACGGCGGTAAGAAGAGAAATAAACCAATGTGCCCACAGCCACATGTTGAATCAACTCAGCGGGCTGGACTCAAATTCACATTTTATCTCATCAAAACCCTCCCAGTGCACAACATAGGAGCCACACCCGAGATTATTCCCCGGGATTTCAGCGTACAGCCTGCCTCCACCAAGAGGATGAGATGCAGTTCTGTGAGTCGCACTCCATGAGTGAGCTCTGAGTTTCCAGCCCTCCAGATCACTAGGCTGGCCACCGACTGGATCGACTATATTCAATTTGATTTATTCTCTAACATGGCTTGGTCGCTGGATGGTTTCTGCTGTGGCCCAGTTATTTCAGAGGGAAAGATACTCCCTAGGATGGAATTAGGGCACCCACTTGGATAAAGAAATTAACACTGCATTTGTCACTAACACCACTTGCATCTGAATGAACTTCTCAGACCTCTCCTGGGAAGAAAAGAAGATCCTAGAAGTTGCTCAGCCTCTGGGACCCTTCAGCAACTCACTTCCAAGAGTCATTTATTTGGAAGTGACCCTAGTGAAAAGCATAGCTTGCCTAATTGTTGTGAAAATCAGAGCTTTATCTTGTGGTTTCCTAAACCCTCTTTCCACAAACACATTATGCGGCAATTGCTGCTTTATGCTCTCCATCACCTGAGAGGAAGGCAGGCAGGCTAAAGCTATTCAGCCTTTGCACGAGGACATCCTGCTACCTGGACACGTGCAGCGACGCTGAGATGAGTGGCTCTTGGAGACGCGTGGTAGATCGGGCCGATGCCTGGCATTGGGACGCATCCCTCCCCCCCCATCCTCCCTGTTCCCTTTCCTGCCCCTCTCTCTCCTGCTCTCCTCCCTGTCCCCCCTTCATCCCCC
>PISX010006493.1:83156-97370 GCA_004024625.1 Mellivora capensis | reverse complement strand
TGGGGGAGGGGGAACCCTGGAGAGGGAAGGAGGGAGGGAGCTGGTTCTGGGGGGCTGACAGAGCCTGGAGAGCGGATGTGAGCAGGACGGGAGGGCAAGGGGGGTCCCCGATACGGCCCGGAGAGAACTGAAGGGTGGGGTCTCTCTCAAGATTACCGAGGCCAGGGACTGGCCGCGCCACTGGGGGGGGGGTCCGGACCCCTCTTTGCTCCCCCGGGTGGAGGGCCGAGCCCCCCAGACCCTGCTCGGGGCGGGGGGCCGGAGGAGCGGGACCGGAGGTGGGAGGCGGAGGCAGCCGCTAGTGGGGACCCGGGGGTCGGCGGGTGCGGGCGGCAGCGGCAGCAGGGCTGGCGGTGGCTGCTGGCCCGAGCATCTTCTTCCCGGAGGCTCCCACAGCGGCCTGGACCCGCCCACCCGATCAAAGCCACGCCCATACCGGTCAGGGCCGCGCCCTTCGGCGCCCCCATTGGTCTTCCCTTGAAGCCAGGACCACGCCCCTTGAATTGACCACGCCCCTTCCCGCAGCTGGGAGAGGGACCAGGCTCCCCCAGGCTACAGGAAGGACCCTGGGCTCATCAGCACCTTCCGCAGCCCTCACCTGTAACGTTCGTTTATTGAGCACTTACTGTGTGCTAACTCTGGTTCTAAGTAAGCGCTTCACAAACCTTACCACGTTTAATTCCAAGAGCAACCGACTCTGTCTGGTACTCTTACTATCCCCTTTTACAGAGAAGGACACTGAGCCTCAGTGACGTCACTTGGTCCCGATAAGAAATCTCACTTCACATGTCTCCCACCTCTGACAGCTGGGAAGTTCCCTCTCGAATCTTTCATTCATCCCTTGAAGAATGAACACAGGATTACTGCAAGGGCTGAGGGAATTGAGTTTAATGAATACCTGTGTTAGCCGTGTGGAGCTGAGCTTAACATCCAGGTGGTGCCCAGGTCAATCAACATCACTTACAAACCGTCTACTAAGTGTCAGACACTGTCCCAAACACTGGGGTACAGGAGGGAACAAAACAGTCTTGGCCCTTGTAGATAGACAAAGTATTACTATTCATGTCATTAAGAAAACCTGATTCTCAGACAACAAAGTGGACTCTTAGGAAAATGGAGTGTGGCTCATCCAAGGGCACACAGGTAGACAGGCAGAGAGAAAACTGGGATTTGAACTCAGGACAAGCTTAATTTCAGAACCTGAAGTAGGGGGCCCTTCTTTGGAGTGGGTCATTGCTAATATTCAGTGTTCTCCCTGAATTCCTTGTCTTCAAGGATTCTTCCTATGTCAGCCAGACACAAGATTAGGCTCAGAGGGGGCTTAGGTGGGGGTAATTGTGGCAGCTGGGGGGCCCTCCCTCTTCTCCATCCCACTCTGCCCCTCCCTTGCCATGCTCTCAGGTCCCCAGGATGGGGACAGTAGCAGATGGCCTGGGGAGGATGAAGTGGCCTCCCATCTGTCCCCTCCCCCCCATTGTCCCCAGAGCCAAAGGGGATTCGAGGGGGTTGTGGTCCACTGCAGTCTGGATCCTCCCCCTCCGTCTTCCTGGAGGGAACTGAGGAGCTAGTTGCTATGGAGACAAGGAAGAGGCAAGAGAGATGCAGGGAGGCACCCGGGTCAGGCCGAGCTCCACACCTCAGACCCTTTGATTCACATATACTCCCATCACACAGGTACATATCCCTACATCCATGTAGTCTGGCATGAATTTCCACATCCCCAGCACACGGGCAGTCACACCAGCCCTCCTGCAGACACACAGGTGTGTACTCAACAGTTTCACACAAGCATAGGCTGATATATGAAGAAGAGTCATGGGGATAGGTACACACACACACACACACACACACACACACAGAGTCACCTATAATGCATAATGCACATTCAGTCATGTGGACCATATATATCACATTTGCTCTCATGCAAAAATAGAGAGACACACATCTGATACCCGAGTATGTCCCAGGTGCACATGTTCAAAGCCAAAATAACTCCACACTTGGCCACACATACCCTGAGAAGTTACAAGTACATGATCAAAGTCATAAGACATAAACAGCCTATGTTACATAAGGCATACATGTTAGTGACATGCGATATGTAGACTGACAAACAGACCCAAGCCTGCCTTCCACACAAACTGGATAACCACACACATTCAGATACAGGGCTCTCGTAGTCGAATGCACAAAATACACGGGACCTCACAGGCCACTCAGCGACATGCACAACACACACGGAAATCCCCAGTATTGGTCAGCCCCCACCCCCAAGTCATGCCTGCAGCCCCAGCTCACACACACCCCCCCCCAAGCCCTCCCATTTGGACACACACGACAGCATGGTTGGTCACGCACTCACACTCACACACAAACACAAACCTCCTCCTAGATATTTTTAAACCCAGGCTAGTTCTGCTGCTATGGCAACCGCCCCAAACCCATTGCCATAGCAACCTAACGTCAGCTTTCCAAGCACCAAATCCTGGGGGATTGCAGGGCCCCAATCAGAGGCCATCATCCATGCCACCCCAGTACCTCTACCCCCAGGTCTTCAGGGGAGCAGTCACCTCAGGGTGGGTAGGGAGGAACTGGAGCCAAGATCAGAAGACCCCCTCCCAGACCGAGCTGAGGCAAAGGCACCCCTCGATGTGCTTTTTCCTCCCGCTCCATCAGAGCTTTATTGGGGGGGGGTCATGGGGCAAAGGTCAGCCTGCCTCTGGACACCCAAAAACCTGGGTTTAAATCTTGGCTCTGACAACACACTGTGTGACTTGGACATGTTCTTACCCTCTCTGAGTTTCACGTTCCTTAATTTGGAAAATGCTCCTGCTGTTGCTGCTCATACTAATACCCCAAGGGCTATTGTGACTCAGTGGCTAAAAGCCCAGCCCAATCTGCATCCAAGTTCTCAGCCTCCCATTTTCTAGCTGTATGAACACAGGCAAGGGCCTCTGGGTCTCCACAGCAATGTTGGGGGGGACAGAGAAATCTAATTACATAGGGCTGTTGGGATGATTCCCAGCAAAGGGGTGTGCCTGCTGAGCGAAGAACTTTGCATGTATTCCAGCTTACTGAAGTCTTAAGCATGGGCTTATTGGTAAGTACTATTATTGTCCCCATTTTGCAGGAAAGGAAACTGAGGCCCCCAGAGAGGTTGCCTGAGATCACACGGTGTTGAAACATGAGTTTTGAACCCAGGCAGTCAAAGACATGGCCTTAGCTGTTTCTCTCTCCTGCCACTTAAAGACGTTGGGGGAAGGGGTGATAGAATGGTGGATTCCTGGAAATGCTTGTTAGCCTCAGTATTCCTGCCTGCAAAATAGGAGTTCAAATGGTACTGCCCGCTGAGGATCTATGAGGCACCTTGCACCTGGGGCGCTGAGGATGGGCTGGGAAACCTGAGCCATCCATGTAGATGGGGGTGGGGGAGAGATTGGGAGGGGCAGGGCAAGCCAGCAAGTGGGCAGTTTGAGGAGGGAGGTCGGCTCTTCTTCCCAGCCCTGTGATCTCAGGCATGGGCTTTCCCCAGTCTGAGCCTCATCTCATCATCTATCAATGGAGAACCGTAACAGTGGTTAGGGTGTGGCAAGGAGTCCAAGAACCAAAGCAGGTGAAACCACTTGGCCTGGGTCCCCGCCAGCGAAGAGAGAAATCTGAGCAGGTATCAATAGTTTCCCTCCCGTCTGTGCATGGGATTTAGGAGTCCAGACTATGGAGTACAGGATTTTACAAACTGTTTTGACCACGATAAGATATATTATATCAAGATTGAATGCATACAACACTGAAACAAAAGTTTCATGAGATCATACTTCACCTATGTCTGCACTACGTCTACACTCTGTGCACAAACTCCGGTCTATTCTTTTCTGCTGAAGAATGTTGGTTGATTTCACAGTCCCCTAACTGGTTGTGACCAACAGTATGAAAACCCCCAGTGCGGTGGTTATAAGAGGCAATCCTGGAGTCATTGGAGGGACTTCACACAGGGGAGTGACATGGGCACCAACAGGGCAATGTGGGGGGAAGGGGCCAGTTAGAACAGACTCCAGGGAGGAAGGGGCTCTTTGTCCGGACCCTAGCAGGGGCAGAAGAGATGGAGAGATGTGATCAGAAGCCAACACATGAAGAGTTAACCCAGTGTTTTGAACACAGTGTATGGTGGTTACAAGTATCAGCCTTGAAGACAAATCCTTACTCATCCATTTGATAAAAATATGTATCAAGCATGTGCTATATGTTGGGCACTGTTTTAGGCACTGGAGATACAGCAGTGAACAAAAGAGACACAAATTCCTGACCTCATAAGCTCACATGCTAGGGAAACAGACAATCAACATGCAAAAGAAGTTAAAAAAAATATATATATATAGTGTGTTAGATGATAAGGACTACAAAGAAAATATATCCAGAAAGGGGGATGAGGGGCCGGAACACAAAAGGGTGAGAGTAGGGCTTTGGGTTTAAATATAGTGGACAGGGGAGGCCTCACTGAGGAGGTAGCATTTGAGCAGAGACCTGAAGGAGGAGGAGGTGAGGGAGTGGGCCATATGGGTCTCTGGGGGAAGAGGGGTCCAGGCAGAGAGAAGAGCAGGTGCAAAGGCCCTGAGGCAGGAATGCACCTGGCATGTTGGCAGAAGAAAGAGGAGCCCAGGGAAGCTAGAGCAGAGTGGGGGAGGGGAGAGTGGGAGGAATGAGGCCAGTTAGGCAGGGAGCAGACCGTGCGGAACCTTGAGGGCCACTGTAAAGTCTTAGCTTTTACTCAGAGTGAGATGACAACTGTGGGAGAGGTTTGAGTAGAGGAGGGATATGAGTTGACATCGGCTTTATCACAGACCCTTCTAGCTGTGTATGAAAAACATGGTATGTGGGGGGTTGGAGGGTAAAAGGAGCCCAGCGAGAAGGTGACTCTGCCTATCCAGGTGAGTGGGGCTGGTGACTGGCTGGACCAGGCTGGTAGGTAGCCGTGCAGGTGGGGAGACATCCCTGGAGTCCTGGCACTCCTACGTGGCTTTGGACAAATCACTTCATCTCTTCAGAGCCTCGGTTTCCCCATTTACAAATAGGGGCGGATAATAAAGCACCCACCTCTCAGGGCTCCTGTCTGATCTCAGTGTTGACAGAGCGCGGACAGCCCTTGGCACAGGATGTACGCTCAACAGATACTACCCGTCATTGTCACTGATGTTATGTCCCTCCTGCCCAGACCAGAGAAATTCTGTGCCCCGTCCAAGGGGACTTCGGGGAGGAGGATTCAAAAGAAGAGGTTGGTCCTTGAATAATGATTGTGTATTTATCTCATCCTGAGAATATTTGAGTCAGAGAATCTTGGACCAAAAATACTTGCCCTGAGGGGGCTTTCAGGGGGCTTTTATTCCTACTAGGCTCTTTGTAGGATGGAGAAATGGAGGCCCAGAGAATACTTTTATCCTGCCCAGGAGCCCACAGTGAGTTGGGGGCTGAGCCAGGGCTAGAATCCATCCTCGTGGCCTGTGGCCCAGGCCTGTGTTCCCAGTCCTGGCTGCCTCCTTGGTGATTATGGCATCTGACCGAGTCCCCTCCCCCCGCCTCCCCCCACCCCAGGCTCAACATCTTCCTATGACTTCCGACTGCCTCTGGGATAAATTCCAAACTCTCCCTGTCGCTCAGGCCAAAAACCTTGCATTTGCCCTTGACACCCCCTCTTTCCCTCACACCTACATCCAATCCATCAGCCTTTGCCGTCTTAGATTCTCAATCTGACCCCATCTCGCCTGCCCCAATTGTCATCACCACCGAGGTACTGGCCCCTAACGGCTCCCCACTAGACTCTCTCACAGGAGCCTCTTTCTGGGCTCCCCGCTTTTACTCTTGCCCCTTTCCACAGCAGCCAGAGCCAGCCTTTTAAAAGGCAAGTCAGAGGATACACTGTGCTGTATCCAAGAGAGAGAAAAATGGGCTTTCCGTAAGAACATCCAGGAGCAATATAGAAATATAGATTTCTTGCCTTAGGTCTGGGGGGGAGAAGGGGCTTTCTGTGTTATCTCTCTCGAGGGTGTGGCTTTAAAAATATTAAAGCGGGTGGGTGCCTGGAGGGCTCAGTCGCTAGAGCACGTGACTCTTGATCTCTGGGTGGTGAGTTCAAACCCCACGTTGGCATTAAAAAAAAAGTATGGTGAGCTCTGTGAATTGTGTAAGACTGATAAATCACAGACCTATACCTCCGAAACAAATAATACATTATATGTTAATTTTTAAAAAATCATAAAGAACTACTTATTAAAAAAAAAAAAAGTACAGGAAACAAAGCCACAGGGAATTTGAATCCGCTGGGGTTGAGTTGGGATTTGAACCCTTGGTTACCCTCATCACAGCTTTACCACTCTGCCTCTGTTTCTTGCTGGTCCCTCTTCTCCGACAAAGTTTCTCCCAGGTACATGTGTCCCCCACCCCCTCCCCCACCATCTCCCCCTCCCTGGGAGTCTCCATGCTTCCCTACTTTGGAACCACAAGTGCACAGACTTGAACCAATTCTGTGCAATCATCTTTGATTGAATTTAATTTTAGAAATTTCCCCCTTTCATTTGCCCCCCCCCCATAGGCATCCACTCTAGCGTGCTTAATTTTTGGCCTCCATCCTTCTTCTGTTCTTTTATTAAGATTCATGTGTATCCTTACAGTTAGTTTCTTTGTGTGTGTTTTAAATTTGCAACAGTGTCATTGGGCCACAAACCTCATTATCTTTCTTTCATTGTGCTTTTGGAGAGCTCTCTGTGTGGCTATGCTTATTTCTAGCTCAGGATGAGTGAGTCTTGAAAGGATTCTGAGAGGCTGCCTGGGTTTAAGTAACCCACCAGGCTGCTTGCTAGCTGAATGCCTTCAGGGGAGTTTCTTAACCTCTCTGGGTAGAATGGGAAGTTGTCAAATAATGGCACCTTCAGGGTGCCTGGGTGGTTCAGTCGGTTAGGCATTCAACTCTTGATTTTGGCTCAGGTCATGATCTCAGGGTCAGGCTCACGGGCTGGCATGGAGCTTGCTTAAGATTCTCTCTCTCCGTCTCCTTCCCTCTTTAAAAAAAAAAAAAAAATATATATATATATATATACATATGTGTATGTATGTATATATATATATATATATATATATATATATAGCACTTTTCTCATAGGATCATTGCCAGCTGGCATCTTAAAGCATTTAGCATTAGGCATTTACTAAGCAGTGCAGTGACGTGCGAATCTTTCTCTTCTCTGTGGCTGCGGAGTATCCCACCATAGAGTCGACACGCCGCTTCTCAAGCCCTAAAATTCCCTCCAACGTGGACATCAAATTCCCTCCAATCCTTTGCCTCTGAACTGCACTCAATTCGCATCCTCAAATGTACCTCACGTACAGACCTGTTGGAGAGTGGAGAAATTGGGTTGTCAGGCATCCTTCTCTTTAATTCTTCTGAGAATGCCAGACTGCTCTCCAGCAGGGATGCCCCTATTTATGCCCATGCCAGATGACCTGTTCTTTCATATACTTCTCCAGAACTTGATGTTCCAAGACCACCTAATTTTGGCCAATCTAGTGAATGTGAAAAATTTGCTTTATGTACCGATGTAGATGAGTTTAGCTTCCCTGGGCTTCTTTATTCTTCCTTTCCACCCAGAATTATTACAAACACGTGCAGCCGTGTGTGTGTGTGTGTGTGTGTGTGTGTGTGTGTGAGGCTTTGAATACTAACCCATTCAAGCGTTAAAACTTTAGTTCCTGTCACAGTCAAAAAGGGATCATAAGAGTACCTCTCTCTTAGATTGTTAAAGGGATTTGATGATATGATAATCACCATGGTTATTTGGTGTTTCCTCTCTGGCAGGCGTCGTGCTAGGAGCTTTACATGTAGTAACCTATTCATTCCTCCCCCCAAAAAATCCCTACGAGGCCCATCTGCTGTTATCATCCCCATTTTACAGATAAGAAACCTGAGACACAGAGAAGTAGACTATAAGAAGCAGAGCTGGGATTCAAACCCAGGCAGACAAGCTCATTAACCACCTCACTGCCTCTCACTGAGACATAAAGGAAAAGCACCTACAGCTTAATGATTTCTCTATGTAACCAGCTGTAATAACCAGCAGGACAATCCAGGGCAGCTTGGGCTATGCTTGCTGATGACCTCAGTCAATCTGATCATGGGTTTATCTATTGGGACAATTTATTTATTTTTGGGGGGGACAATTTATTTTTTTTTAAGATTTTATTTATTTGACAGACAGAGATCACAAGTAGGAAGAGAGGGAGACAGGAGGAAGCAGGGTCCCTGTTGAGCAGACAGCCTGATGTGGGGCTTGATCCCAGGACCCCTGAGATCATGACCTGAACCAAAGGCAGAGGCTTTAACCCACTGACAGGCACCCCTCTATTGGGACATTTTATGAGCATAATAATTATAGCACCTCACATTAAAAAAAAATCATGTTAGAAGCTCCTGGGTGGCTCAGTTGGTTAAGCATCTGTCTGTGGCTCAGGTCGTGATCTCAGAATCCTGGGATCGAGTCCTACATTGGGATCCCTGCTGAGCAGGGAGCCTGCTTCTCTCCCTCCCTCTGCCTGCCACTCCCCCTGCTTGTGCTCTTTCTCTCTCTCTCAATCTCTTTCTGTCAAATAAATAAATAAAATCTTTTAAAAATTAAAAAAAATATATCATGTTAAGGTGTGGGGAGCCTGGACCTGCCTGGGCCTCTGTTTCCCTATCTGTAAATGGATAGGATTGAACAAGACCCTGGTCCCTGTTCTTTTCATAGCCCTTCTATTTCCCAAATCAAAGCACTTCTAGCCATTAAGTTGTCCTCCTTTCTAGCACTCCCTGGGCACCAGGTCTCGTTCCCAGCTTTTATGTGAATGAGACCAGTGGGCAGTTCTTACCCAGCTCTCTGCCTACTCTGTGCCTACACCGGCTCAATGTGGCTAGGCATAAACACACACTATGTGATCACCTGCCTGGGGATGGCCTGGAAGCCCTCCTCTTGTCCATTCACTCTCTCACGCTCCTGGAATAACTACACACCTTCTCCTCCCCTTGAACCTCTAGCCCTACCACACTCCTTATTCTCACCCTGAACCCTGCTTCATTCTCAGAGAGAGAAGAGAAGCCATCAGAACATTCCTAGGACATCTACTTCCTACCTGCACCTGAGACCCTATTCTCTGCCCTCCTTCCTATTAGATACAGAGATACTCTTAGTGGACACTAGATCCCATCCTCTCTTGTCTGCTCAGGGACATAAATCAACCAATTCTTCCCTCTCTCTCCTGAACCATCCATTGTCTGCTCTCTTCTGGATCACTCTCATTGGCATAAAACACATTTTAATACAAATATGCTTTATTAACCTTATCTAACTACAGCTCCGGTGTTTTGCTGTTCTTTATGGAATTACAGCAAAACCCTAAAAGAGAGAGAGAGAGAGAGAGCTGTACTAATATCTCACCACTCCAACCAGGGTTTGGCTTCACCACTTGGCCAAATCAACTCTCTAGGTTACCAGTGACCTCCATGTGGCTCAACCCAACAGTCCCGTGACCTGCCCTCATGCCGCTTGAGCCTTCTCAGTGATAGCCACACCCTCTTCCTAGGTTTATTTTCTTCCCTTGGTTCCCAAGACCCTCCACATTCATGATTTCCCTCCTATCTCAGTGTCTGCTCCTTCTCTGTGGTTTCTTTGCGAGCTGTGGGTGGGGAGGGAGAGAGAGAGGAAGAAGGAGACAGAAAATGCCAAGCAGGCTTCACACCTAGCACAGATCCCCACGTGGGGCTCCATCTCACGACCTGGAGATCATGACCCGACCCGAGCGAAAGTCAAGAGTCAGATGCCTAACGAACTAAGCCATCCGGGTGCCCCATCTTTAAACATTGGGGCTCAGCACTTGGTCTTCTTCTCTTGGCCTCCCAAATTTATAGATCTCTCTAGGCTGGACCTCACCCCAGAATTCAGACTCATATATTCACTTAGCTTCTCAACACTTCCACTTGGAAGTCCGTGAGGTATTCCATCGTGTCCAAAACCAAACTCCTGATCCCTCCTTCTCCCTGCCCCCCACCTGCTAATCATCCAATCTCAATAAATGGAAACTTCACCTCCTCGATTAAAAAAGCCTCACAGTCATTTCAACTCGTTTCTTTATCTCCCTCCTGACACCCAATCCATCAGCGAATTCTGTCAGCTCTACCTCCGGAACATGTGCAGATTCTAACCACATCTCCCCACCTCCACCACTACCACCCTCATAAAAGCCGCCATTGTCTCTCATTTGAATGGTTTTTTTAATCTTTTGCTTAAAAACATTAACCATTTTAAAGGGCACATGCCACAGGCATCTAGTACATTCACAGTGTTGTGAAAGCATTATCTCCATTTAGTTCCAAAACACTTTCATCATCCCCAAAGGAGACCTCACACCCATTAAACAGTGACTCCCCCATTCCCACCCCTACCCCCACCCCCAGTCCTTGGCTCCACTAATCTGCTTTTTGTCTCTACGGATTTGCCTACTCTGGACATTTCATATGAACAGACTCACGCAATGTGTGACCTTTGTGTCTGGCTTCTTTCACTCAGCATGTTTTCCAGATTCCTCCATGTGGTAGCATGGACCAATACTCCATTCCTTTTTATGGCTGAATAATATTCCATGCCATAGATATACCATACCTTGTTTATCCTCTCATCTATGGATAGACATTTGAGTTGTTGCCACCTTTTAGTTATTTTGAATGGGATGCTGTGACCATTCATGTCAAATATTTGTTTGAACATACTCTGAGGTCAACATCAAGGAGTGGAATTGCTGGGTCATATGGTAACCCTACGTTTAACTTTTTGAGGAACTGCCAAAATGTTTTCCATAGGTGTTACTGTTTTAGTTCATTCGAATTGTTCTAATAGCTGATTCTTTTTTTAACAAAAGATTTATTGATTTATTTGAGAGAGAGTGAGAGAGATGGGGGAGGGGCAGAGGAAGAGGGAGAGAGAAATTCAGGCAGGCTCCATGCTGAGAGCGGAGCCTGATTCAGGGCTGGATCTCATGACCCATGAGATCATGACCTGTGCCAAAACCAAGAGTTGGACGTTCAACCGACTGTGCCACCCAGGTGCCCCTTCACAGCCTATTCTTAACACAGCCACCAGCCTCACCACTTAACACGTGAGTAAAAAAGTGTCCCTGCTGCCCTCAACCTTCAGTGGGTCCCATTTCAGAACAAAACCTAGAGACCTCACAGTGGCTTCCAACACCCTACATGACTTGGCCCCTGGCTCCCTCCCAGGTGTCTTATTCCACACTCCCATTCACTCAGTATTTACTTCCTCCCTGATTTTTTTTTTCTTAAGTACACTCCACCCCCAACATGGGGCTCGAACTCATGACCCCAAGATCAAAAGCCACAGGCTCTACCAAATAAACCAGCCCGGTGCCCCTCCTCGCTGTTCTTGAAATGCATCAGGCAGGCTCCAACCTCCAGGCTTTTGCACTCACTGTTTGCTTTTCTTGGAATGTTCTACCCCTGTACCTGCAAGGCTGATTCCTTAACTTTCTTCAGGTCTCTTTTCTAAGTCACCTTCTCTGAGGCACCTCTGGCTGCCCTATCCCCTTCACTCTGCTTTATTTTCTCCATAACATCTACCACAATCTGACATATATATATACATTTGTTTATATTTTAATTCTGTTTCCCTTTCATGAAGCATGAACTTTTTCTCTTTATTCACTGATGTACCTACCCCTAACACCCAGAAAAGTGCCCGGAGCATAGCAGATGCTCAGTAAATGCTTGATGAATGAAGGAATGAATTGAACTCCATTTATGAATGAAGAAAGCAGAGCTCGAGGAAAAGGCGTGACTTATGGAAGCTTCCATAGCTGGGGAGAGGATGTTTTGGGATTCCTTTTTTTTTTCTTCCCCAATGTGTCTTGGATTCTAATCCAAGAAGGGGGGTGCACAACCAGTTGGTGGCAATGGCAGGATTAGCCCTTAAGCTTTGGGGCAAGATGTTTTGTAATAGCCTTTGGGACACAATGGACACTTAAGTGCACTATGACGTGTTCAGGATGGGTTGATAGCCAAGCTCATGCCAGCTTCAGGGCCCTGATTTACAAAGGTCCTTCAGTGCGTTCCTGAGGTCTGGGGTCTTCATCACGTTTGCAAAAGGAGGATATTTTAAATGCAGTTGATGAAGACTACTGTCTTTGCAATTCTACTTCCCCCCTGTTGCACTTCTCTTTACCGTGGGTGGTGCCAGAGTAGCATTTGTGGGATCTAGCGAAGGGGAAGGTGAGTTGAGGATACATTTAGGTTGGGTTTCATGGGATATGGAGATGTGGTTCATAGCCCCTTTCAGATATACTTAAATGGCCTAAGTAGCAGTCCTGCTTTAGGACTGGATTCCAGGAATGCTCCTACTGTGAGCGTGCTGACTGAGTAGGTACAAGGCCCATAGTCTATCGTGGCATGACCCTATGCTCCAGTGGCCTACTCCACAAGCACCTGTGGAGGTGAGTTAGTAATTAAAAGGACTGAGTGAGGGGTGCCTGGGTGGCTCAGTTGGTTATCTGCCTTTGGCTCAGGTCATGATCCTAGGGTCCGGGGATCAAGTCCCACATTGGGTTCTCTGCTCAGCAGGAGAGTCTGCTTTTCTCTCTGCCTGTGCCCCTCCTGCCCGCACCCCCTCCCCGCCCCCACGCTCATTCTCTCGCTCTCTCTCTCAAATAAATAAAATATTAAAAAAAAAATTGAGCCAGAAGCTAGTCCACAAAAAACATTTTCCAAAACATGGCTAATGTGAGCTAAACTTTGTGAAAGTTTTTACCAGTTTCCAAAATGTTTCGATGACATCACCAATTCTGACTTGTGAGGGTGAAACTTCTAAACTATGAGGACTAAAGAAAAAGTTCCACCAAGCGCATACTACAGGAAAGATCATTTACTTTTCTTCTCTCTGCAGACTAGGACATTATGAAATAAGTATATCCAGCCAAAAAAGTAGGCAACTACCACAAGAGGTGTGTCAGGCAGTAAATTAATAAAAACATTACGTTATCTTTGGGGATTTTGCAATGCTTGTGGTATTTGTCAGCTCTTTTAAATATGTACTTTGTTATTATTTCATATTCTAAGTTTTCACGTTCATACCCAACATTTTTTTTAAGGTTTTATTTATTTATTAGAGAGAGCGCGAGCACTAGCACAAGCAGAGGTAAGGGCAGAGGGAGAAGCGGACTCCCAGGTGATCAGGGAGCCCGATCGGGGGGTTCGATCTCAAGATCCTGGGACCATGACCTGAGCCGAAGGGAGACGCTTAACTTACTGAGCCACCCAGGCCCCCCTCAGACCCCAATTTTGTGTTAGTAATTTTGTATTTCTTTTCTTCAGGAACGCCCCCTTCCCCTACTCCCCCACCAAACTCCGCAAGTTCTATCAGCCCGGTTAATGACTCATTGGCTCAGAATACGTTCCCAAGCTGTGCGATCCCTGGGCAGTGGCTGTACCTCTTTGCGATTGTTTCCTTAATAGCAAAATGGGGATCATAGTAGCCCCTACACCGCAGTTGTTGTTAAATTTCAATAAGCCAAGGCCTGCAAAGCGCTTAATGCTGGCTTGGAACGGAGTGAGCAACGATAAACCCCTGCCCCACTTTACGCAGAGAATTCTCCGCAGCTCCCCGACGACCCGCAGCCAAGGCCCGCCTGTGCACTTGTGCTCCCAGCTCTCCTCCGGCCCGCCCCTCCTCGTGGGCGCGTCTAGACCGCGCAGGGGGTGATGGGCGGAGTCAAGGGGCTACTTCCTGGATTTCCTCCCCCCTCCGAGGAACAACCCTCTTTGCATGACTGGCAGTAGGAATTAGCCAGTAATGATTGGAGCGAAGACCGAGGACTAGGCCCATTTAGGAATCTCTCATCCGAGTTGGCCAATGGCAAGCTTTGGAGGATGGGTTCGTGTCTGAGGCGGGACACGGAGTGACGGGCGTCTGTTTGGACTAATGAGAACTCGGCTGCGAGTGAGCCAAGGCCAGTCAGAAGCGAGAAGGCCGGATCCTGGGGCGGGGCTGGAGCTTCGGCAGTTGAGCCGCTCGCGAGGAGGGGTGTCTGTGGAGAAGGTGAGAGGCGGCGGGAGTGGCGGGTGCGCGGGCCAGGGTGGCGATCCTGGGGGGAGGGGATGCTTTGGGGGAGGGTGGGCTGCGGCGGGCAGCT